>CM055268.1:118814196-118841022 GCA_029237695.1 Conchocele bisecta | reverse complement strand
AGAGCTTGTGAATATGTCCCCGTGTAGATTCGGTTAGGTTTCTTTCGAATAGTTGATGTTCCAGGATACATTCTCGGCCGGTTAAAATCTTGAAGACCTCGATCATGTCACCGTGATGCCTTCTAAGTTGAAGAGATGAAAGATGTAAAATTCTCAGCCTTTCAGGATATGGTTTTTCTCTTATTTCAGGAATCATCCTTGTTGCACGACGTATGTGTGTCCAGGTTTGAGACGTGTCACTATAGTACAGTATATGGGAGCCTGTATTACAGTCTATGGGAATTATATGGAGATGTCTAAGTGTCTAGGTTTGAGACGTGTCACTGTAGTACAGTATATGGGTGCCTGTATTACAGTCTATGGGAATTATATGGAGATGTTTGTGTGTCCAGGTTTGAGACGTGTCACTGTAGTACAGTATATGGGAGCCTGTGTTACTGTATATGGGAATTATATGGTGATGTGTGTGTGTCCAGGTTTGAGACGTGTCACTATAGTACAGTGTATGGGAGCCTGTATTACAGTTTATGGGAATTATATGGTGATGTCTAAGTGTCTAGGTTTGAGACGTGTCACTGTAGTACAGTATATGGGAGCCTGTATTACAGTCTATGGGAATTATATGGAGATGTCTGTGTGTCCATGTTTGAGACGTGTCACTGTAGTACAGTACAATTATATGGAGATTTCTACGTATTCACGTAGTAAAGTACGTATACATTACCGTCTGTGCTAATCTTGCCAATATTTGTCAAGATCTTTGTTTCAAAATACTTGATAATTACATTTGAAATCAATCAATTTGATTGTCTGAGCTTGAGCTGTGCTACAACTCAGGCTCAGACAATCAAATTGCTTGATTGCGTGTTGGCTTTGCTCAATAGCTGACAGAAACGTTGGTGACCTTGGTATGATTAACTCTTTGAACCCGAAAGCCCGCTATAACGGTTTATGCAAAAAGTGCAGATCCAGATGAGCCGGCTCGTAACGAGCCGTCTCATCAGGATATGAACTTTTTGAAACTAATTTTCATATGTTTGAGACCAAAAATTACCCCTTTTCATAAATGGACTAGTCTGAAAACCATTTTGCGACGGTTGGATTGTTTGCAAAATTAAAATATCAAAATCCATTCCAGTTACTTAGGGGTGAAAGGGTTAACGCAGGCGGCTTGTATGCAGCCGGGTAAGGCCACCGTTCTGTGGTAAACGAGACCCTCGTGTTTGTATAGGTGGACCACCACCAAAGATTGTTGCTATATATTTTTAACTAATTTCCAAATTGTTGGCCTTTCTCTGCTACTGTCGTTATTCGTATGGATGCCGAGGGACCTATTTTCCCATAAGCTGCACCCATCCTGCTCTGGATATGCACAAAATAAAACGCAGGCTTAATTATTGTTAAGACAGATAAAGTCACTTCCGTGTGGCCACCATCTTGTTTACAAAATATTCTGCATCTGGAACGGTTGTTAGGTCACGTGACCAACTTCATCATTTATTTCTTTAAAATACCACAAAACAACTGGAAAGTGGATGTAAATATTACCCCAATATATTTCTTTAATACATTAGTACCTTGAGTTGAGCAGATTCTGCAAGTAAACAGTGTCTGTGGCCTAAAACGTCCGGATTATTTTGTATACCGGCTTGTTTACACCGCGCATGAATATCTGCCTATTTAGCATGTTTAGCATTGTTAAACATACATTCCAGCCGATGGATGCTCTGCTTGCGACGAACCTCTCGAGAAAATGGAAAACCGCATGATCTGTGACTTCCCTAACGGAGAGTGTATATGTATTGATGGCTACCACCACCCCTCAGATGACCCCTGTGACCCGTGTGAAGGTGGGTACCTGGGGCCCGTTGCACTAAACTTTGTACGATAAAACTGTTCTTTCGAAGCGTTTTATTCATTTGCTTTTCACATTAACGTGGCTAACTATTGATGCCATTTTCCGCGTACATGTAACTATTATTACATGTGAACATATCCATTAACACTACATGTACCTATTATTACATGTGAACTTAACATTTAACATAACGTATTATTTTAACATGTGAACTATCCATTTAACACACATACCTATTATTAACATGTGAAAATCGTATCCATTAACACTACATGTACCTAGTATTACATGTGAACGAATCCATTAACAATTAACATTACCTATTATACATGTACATTATTATTCATTGACCTATTATTACATGACTATGTACCATTACATGTGAACTACATACCTTATTACAGTGAACGTATCCATTAACATACATGTACCTATATTACATGAACGATCCATTAACAATACATAACCTATTATACATGTGAACTACCATTAACAATACATGTACCTATTATTACATGTGAACATATCCATCAACACTACATATACCTATTATTACATGTGAACATATCCATCAAACATTTACCAACATCGGCTATCAGTGCAAATGTTATTCTAAATGCCAAGCTTGCACTGATGAAACAGCCCCATGAGTAGTAAACTGTGTAGGAATATTGTTATAAGTTTACTTAACACAGCAGTATGACTTACTGATGCTATCATTCTTAGTCGTACAATGTTTAGTGAAACTGGCACCTGTGGCGGATCCAGGATATGTTTAGAGGGGCGTGCATTCTCAATTGTAAATGAGACATACAAGATCGTCAACTTTCCTATAATGATATTATTATACAGAGCTCCAGATAAGGTGCGTATTGGCGTATTTTACGCACTTATCTTAGCAGAATACGCATTGATGATCAAAAGTACAAAATACTCACAGCTATGTGAAAATATGCATTGATTTCAAAAAAGTTGAACAATTACTTAGTTGAGCTGCAAAAATGCATTATTTGTTATCATTTGTTCCCTATTCAATACGGAAGAAAATCAATAATGCATTTGTAAAAGTAAAATATGCATTGAATTTGAAATATGGGGGTATAATATTCTTTAGATACAACACTTATCTGGAGCTCTGAATATACTGAGGCTGGGGACGTGGGAGGCGGGGCGGGGCCTCTATGACAGTTTCGCCTAGTGGGATCACATAACGCTAACTTAATTCAATGTATAGAGTTTATTCAACTACCATTTTCAAATACCTGATTTATTATTTCCCTTGCCATCTGGAAATCCGATAAAGAAACGAGTACGGAGCACGAGTTTCTTTGTCGGATATACAGATGGCAAGGGATAAAAGTCCGGTATTTCAAAATGGTAGTGGAATAAATAAATGCTCTTCGAAAAATGTGAAATGTTGCTCTTAGACCAGCTTATAAGTCAAATTTACAATTTTAACGTCCGTGTATGAATTGTTTCTTCGCCGGAAATGACGTCAAAACGTTACGTTAATTACGTCTCGCGTTCGTCTAGGAGGAAACAATTCCTTCAAGGAAATAAATCCCTCCAGAATCACAGTATATGACTGGGTACCATGTAATATAACTGTTTATCCAGTGTTAGTCTGTAAATTTCGCATTAACATTGTTTTCTTGTAAATAATTATTGGATTTACATTTATTGAGCATAGGCTACATATGCAGCCTATGCTCAATAAATGTAAATCCATAAATTGAAATTTACAGACGATCTTAAATTTGCACTTACGAACATTTTAGTCGTATAAGTTTAGTGAAACGGGCCCCTGGTTTGTACGTTATATGGTCATGTACGTATTTGGCTTTCTGGTATGTGACAGTTGAATCTGGTTATACCACTTATATGAGTAATATGATTATTCGTGATCTTATTACCTTTAGGGGAATGGGACACGTGGCTTTGGTGTGGTATGGGCCGGGCACCAGGTCAGGTTATTCTAATTTCAGGGCTGCAAAAGTATCTGGTTATACAAGTGAAACATTTTACGCCGGCGTGGAGTGCAGCATCATTGGGTGTATTTACTAGATGTGACCGGCCGTGTGCCGTAATACATGTACGAATGCAAAAAAAATACTTTTTGAACGCCCTTCGAATGTTCGTCATGTGCCGAAATATTTACTTACAGATATCGACGAGTGCAAAAATGAAACTATCTGTGACGCCAATGCCGACTGTATTAACCTGCCCGGCACTTTCCGCTGCATCTGTCACAAAGGCTTCACTGGCAGCGGATTCCTTTGTATAGGTACGGTTGCTGCACGGTATAAGGTCGCTGCTGAAAATATGAGACACGCCATGTGATTTTGTACCTTCGGACATCTGTAGCCGATTTCATCAAAATTGCAAAGTATGCTTATCTAGCAAAGTATACTTTGAGGGAGAAATCATTTATTTTTCCCGAAATGCATTATTTCATATAGAACTAACGACTGCATGTATTTGATGATTAAAAGTATGAAACATTATTATACTGAATTCATTACATTATCACAGCCAAAATGGCTGTGATAATGTAATAAATTCAGTATAATAAAAAATAATAAATTTATCCTAATATTGAAAATTTCTCCCTCAAAGTATACTTTGCTAGAAAAGTATACTTTGCAATATTGGTGAAATAGGCTACTGATCCTGCAGATCCTGATCAGACTGTGCGGATATCCAGTCGCAACCACAGGATTATGAGACTCGCCACGTGATTTTGAATCCGAATATTCTCAGTCTGGAAATACGGGAGAACCTATGAGACACGCCATGCGATGTTGTACCTTCTGAATACTGCGTTATTTCATGAAATACATTTACAAAATTTAACAAATTTTCCATAAATGAAGTCAAAAGTTGACAAAAAAGTCAGAGTACATGTATGTACAACGCTACATATTTGAGAGTAAAGATGAAAACACAATGTGAGATTTTAACATTCGGGAAATTACGTATGTCCACACACTGTACATGCGGAATTATTACTCTGAAAATTTGTCTACTTTTAGCTTTATTTACGAAAAATATTTTAAATTTTGTAAACGTATTTAATGAAATTACGCAAATGTCCAAAAGTACAAAATCACATGGCGTGTCTCATATGTGTATTGCGATACGAGTTATTCTGATTTTGAACCAAATGCATTGAGCTTACATTATACATTTGCATGTAGTGTAAGCTACATTAACCCAGTTACCGCTTGCTAATATAATCCTGAAATCGTTATCAGGTTATATAGTCGACTATTATGCCAATTTCATCGACGAAAATACTGGGGGCCGTTTCAAAATACATGTAAGGCTATGGGATTTTAACATTCGGAAAATTACTTCTGACACATACTGTACATGCGGAATTATTACTTCGTGCGACTAAAATGTTAGTAAGTGCAAATTTAGGATCGTCTGGAAATTTCAATTCATGGATTTACATTTATTGAGCATAGGCTGCATATGCAGCCTATGCTCAATAAATGTAAATCCGTGAATTCTTTACAAGAAAACATGTTAGTGTGAAATTTACAGTCTATCATAATTGTGCACTTACGAACATTTTAGTCGTGCGAAGTTTAGTGAAACGGCCCCCGTGTGTTTATGGAAGGTCTATTTGAGAATGTATTGACTACTGTCTGTTTCACGATATATTTGGATTGATTTGTCTATTGGAATTTAACATGGGGGAAATCAGGTGGAGGAGGAGGAGCCAAATTTTAAAATTGACTCCGAAAGCTGGCTACATAGCTTGGAAATGATCTACCTAAGAATTAAATTAGAAACATGTCCCGATGTTCAATTCCTGTGTGAAGATGTCTATGGGGATTTAACATACGGATTTTTCTTTTCGCAATAAAATAAATATTGGACCAAATGTCACGAAATGAAAAGAATGTAATTTAATATTATTGAAAAAAAAATAGTGTTTTTTCATTGTTTATATGGCCGTACAATTTGGGCAGGTTTCGTGAAACAGACATTATACTATAATAATACCTATCACTAGTCTCTCGTCCACAGATGGATGGGTTGTGGCCTAGGGGTTAGAACACCAGTCTTCCAATCCGGAGATTGTGGGTTCAAACCTCGCCTTAGACATCAAAAATACTTTCATAGTATTTCCATCCCACTGATCTGTCCGATGGGACTTTAAACTGTGGTCCCGTCCCTATATGACCTTAGCTGACCTTAGCTGTTGCTGGGACGTTAAACCCATTAACTTTCACTTTCACTTTTGTCTTCCACAGACATCATTACGTGCTACACCGCAGACTCAGTCTGCGACCCCATCGCCGACTGCACAGACATGGGATATAACCTGTACTGTAGCTGCCCAGACGGATATAGAGGAGATGGTAAATCTTGCTATGGTGAGTTATCGTAATACAATGGAACCTCTCTAAACCGGACACCCTTGCTACCCCATTGTGTTTAATTTAGGTGGGGTTCACTGTCATTAATGTCATTGTTGTGTCTGTTCATGATTGGAAATGTCAAAAATGTTCATGAAGTTATTGACTACAGTGGCGCCTCTCTAAACCGGACACCCTAGGAATTATTGGATTTACATGTATTGTGTGTTCAATAAATGTAAATACATGAATTAAACATTCCAGACTATCCTAAATTTGCACTTACGAACATTTTAGTCGTGCGAAGTTTAGTAGAAACGGCCCCTAGATACATGTTTTGTCTTTCTTTGTACGTGACAATTGAATCAGGTTATACTCATTGAAAGGGTTTTAGAGTAACAGCTATCCTATGGGGGCCGGGCTAAGTGGTTCTGATGTGACAAGGGACTGGCTCCAGATCAGGGGGCCGTTTCACTAAACTTCGTAAACTAAAATGTTCGTAAGTGCAAGTTTAGGATCGCCTGGAATATTCAGCCTATGCTCAATAAATATAAATCCAATAACTGTTTACAAGAAAAAAAAATGAATGTGAAATGTACTGACTATCATATGTTTGCACTTACGAACATTTTATTTTTACGAAGTTAGCGAAACTGCCCCCCATGTTAATTCTAATTCACGGCTGAATATATATTATTGTGTAAATATATTCACATCGATTTTGGGATACTCCCTCTATCCATACACGTGAAATATGGGATTCGATCAAATTAACTCTGCTTAAAATGGCATTAGCTGTTGACAGGCCGTTAATCACCATTCAAAAATATATGAATAGTGATCTGTGATTGGACATGCACATTTGAAAGGGTCAGTAGTAGAAGAATGGTCTCAGTCCCTCAGGGAGCTAGCCCCTTCTCAGTAGCTTATTTCACCAACATTGCAAAGTATACTTTACTAGCAAAAGCAAAGTATACTTTGAGGGAGTAATCATTTATTTTTCCCGAAATGCATTATTTCATATAGAACTAACGACTGCATATAGTTGATGATTAAAAATATGCACAATTATTATACTGAATTTATAACATTATCACAGCCAAAATGGCTGTGATAATGTAATAATTTCAGTATAATAAAAATTAATAAATTTATCCTAAAATTGAAAATTTCTCCCTCAAAGTATACTTTGCTAGATAAATGTGCTATAACACACGTGTAATAACACACGCAACGCATTTTATTGGCTGACCGCCTCTCCCTAATTATGTATTCGTAGTGTGCGTCAAAGTTATGTCAAATGAATACAATATAGAAGTTCCAAATGACATCCGTAATGGCACGACACAGCAATGATGTTTTGACGTTGCCGTTATCATGTTTTAAATGTCATTAGAAACGTCCGTGACTCATTAAAATTACTGCAATTGTCAGAATTAGCTCCCCGTTTTGATCATACAATATTACCTATTTTGCTATACGGCAGCGAAGTATGGGGTTACGGTTGGTAGTGTAGAGTGTTTACAAAGAACAGGAACTTGTTATATGGCATATTTATAATAATTGTATTGACTATTTTTCTCTGTGAAGATTTTCAAATACATGCGAAAATAGTCAATGGCGTCTGCTCACTGAAACGTATTGGACATCTCCAAGTGTTCTGCTATTTGAAAGCTGAGGTCATGTTATAAACAGAATCTCAAATTCGTTTCCCTTTGATATGAGATTTATGAAACTCGCAAGTTTATGCACCGAGCCTCAGGCGATGTGCAAAAACTGTGCGTAACTCGTTTCATAAATCTCGTATCAAATGGAAACTCGTTTGAGATCCTCTATACGGTATATTATATTCCTAATATCGTGTTCCAACCAGACATAATTGAATGCGGTACGAGAAAGGTGGACTGTGACGAGCACGCCACCTGCAAGGACGCCTTTGGCAAGTACGAATGTCGGTGTGACCCTGGCTGGGAGGGAGACGGTAAACACTGTGAAGGTAAGTCAACCACTGCTGTCTGTTTCACGAAACCTACACAAATTGTACGGCTATATAAACAACTAAAAAAATCATATTTTTCCATAATATTAATTTTTAGCAAATTTTAAGAATGAGCCTTCTTTTTATTACGTGAAATGTGGTCTAATATTGATTTTATTGCGAAAAAAAAATTTCCCCATGTTTATTCCCCATAGACATATGGGGATTTAATATAGGGACTTTGGTTTTAAATGCAGAAATTGTGGACCGATTTTCAAAATTTAACTTTGCTTATTTAGTTAGATCATTTCGACGCTATCAAGCCAGATTTCAGAGTCAATTTCCATTTTTTTTTTTTTTTTGGCTCCTCCACCTACTTTTTCCTATGTTAAATTCCCATAGACAAATCAATTATTCGTAATAAAATCAATATTCGACCAAACTTTACGAAATAAAAAGAAGGTTCTTTCTTAGATTTTGATAAAATTTAATAGTATCGAAAATAAATATTGTTTACATTATAGAAATATCCGTAATATTTGGGCAGGTTTCGTGAAACAGACACTAAAGCTGTGTTTCTAACACTCTGAAAGTAACCCGACCACTATAGATATGTTCCCAGTGCTGTTTACGTAAGCCCATCACGTGTTCCCAACGTTGTGATTGCAAAGCAACCATTAAACACGTGTTTCCAACGCTGTAATTGCAAACCAATCATTAAACACGTTTCTAACGCTGTGATTGCAAACCAATAATTAAACACGTGTTTCCAACGCTGTGATTGCAAACCAATCATTAAACACGTGTTTATAACGCTGTGATTGCAAACCAATCATTAAACATGTGTTTCTAACGCTGTGATTGCAAACCAATCATTAAACATGTGTTTCTAACGCTGTGATTGCAAACCAATCATTAAACCAACCATTAAACACGTGTTTCCAACGCTGTGATTGCAAACCAATCATTAAACACGTGTTTCCAACGCTGTGATTGCAAACCAATCATTAAACATGTGTTCCCAACGGTAGTAATGCAAGCCAATCATTAAACATGTGTTTCCAACGCTGTGCTTGAAAACCAATTGTTTAATATGTTTTCCAAACGGTATGATTGCAAACCAAGAATGGAACGCGTCTTCCCAACGGTATGAATGCAAACCAAACATTAAACATGTGTTCCCAGCAGCAGCATGAATGTAAACCAATAATTAAACACGTGTTGCCAACTCTGAGAATGCAAACAAATAACTAAACATGTTTTCCCAACACTGTCAATGTATACACATTAATTTACTCACGATCGGAATGTGTGTATCACACATTCCGATCGTGAGTAAATTAATGTGCATGCATTGACAGCTTTGGGAAAACATGCTTAGACCGATCTGGGACTAAGCCATATGAGAGTGTCTCTTTAAAACATTTCATTATCATAACGTGTATCATAGTAACAGTATATATTTTATTTCCAATTACTACTCTTGAAATGCATGAATGAGCAGTGCCCTCCCTATAGTTAGCACTGTGTGGTTTGTAATTATTTTCCAGTGCTCACTAACAAACAATTGTAATGCAATATCTTGTCAATAAGCTCTAACTATACCCCCCGCAACGAGTTGTGGGGGTATACTGGAGTCAGGTTGTCCGTCCGTCCGTCCGTGCGTCCGTGCGTCCGTGCGTCCGTCCGTCACTAAACTTAACATCAGATAAATATTGTTATAACTTCTATTTCCTTCATCTAGAATGCTTAATATTTCACATATGCATTCCTGTAAGGTTCTACTAAACTAAACATCAGAGAAATATTGTTATAACTTCTATTTCCTTCATCTAAAATGCTTAATATTTCACACATGCATTCCTGTAAGGCTCTACTACCATGCTCTGCCAAATCCACGATCGTCCAACCCCCGCTGATCCCAAGGTCAATGTCAAATACTTAGTCTCTTTACAAAACTTAACATCAGAGAAATAAGTTATAACTGCTCTTTCCTTCATTGAAAATTCTTAATATTTCACTTGTGCATTCCTCTAAGGTTGTATTATCATGCTGTGACAAACCTACGACCGTCCAACCCCGGCTGATCCCAAGGTCAAGGTGACATACTTAGTCTCTTTACAAAACTTAACATCAGAGAAATATGTTATAACTTCTATTTCTTTCATAGAAAATTCTTAATATTTCATGCATGCATTCCTCTAAGGCTCTACTATCATGCTGTGACAATTCCCCGCTGATCTCGAGGTCAAGTTCACATACTTAGTCTCTTTACAAAACTTAACATGAGAGAAATTGGTTATAACTTCTATTTCCTTCCTCGGATCTGCTTCACATTTCACACCCGCTTCTACCACCGTGTGATAAATTCACGTTCGTGCCCAGAGTCAAGGTCACAAGCCCACACACTTGGATTTTTTTTTACATATTTAGGGGTACATGGGCCCACGCGGGGGGTATCCCGTAAGCCTCGCTTACTGAACAGTCTAGTTATAATATGGAAAGTGTACATGTAAGGTAGATAATACATTTTGATTGCTAAATGTATCGCCATTGTATCATCCTGTTATTGTGTTGTATACCTCATGTTGTAAAGCAAAAATATATGATAATCGGCGAACTAGAACAATATACATTGCATGTGCGGTATCCTTTCTTTCATGGTTTATCACTTTGAAGTGCATACATGTATGTGTCAGCAAGTTCTGGTAGTTATTTATGAATATACATTGTGTCGTGTAAAACTGGTGAAAGGGTCATTCAAAGTATCACAATTGGACACTGTTTACCACAGCAGACCGCAACTGTATTTACTTACGGTGAATGTGGCCGTCTCCCTTTGTGTACGACATACATGCCACGATGCATCAAATATTGGTTATCTATATTGCGCATTGAACGTGACAGATATTCACGTCAATGTTACAATATGCTTAAACGATTAGACGACAACGGTCGGAAGACCTTAGCTACTAATATTAGATTATTATTATATTCATTTGGATTTGGTTACATTTGGCTGTCGCAAGACATTGGAGATATAGACTACTTCCTTAATGTCTTTAAGCAAAGGGTGTCTGATTGCTATATACAAAACTAGCATGAATTAATAAATACAACTAGCAAAGCTGACACATATAGCGGTTTTAAGTCTGCGCTAACGCCTGAAAAGTATCTATCGGTCGATTTGTAGTTTCAGTATAAACAAATCTTAGCTAAATTCAGATGTTCGACGCATTGTTTACATGTAGGTATTGATAGACATTTACGATATTGCCCAATTTGCAGACAAGATGGCATACAGGTTGTCGAGTGTGAATATCATTTCTTCTTTGAATGTACTGCTTATGAATATTTGCATCTATGTATTTTCGATAACGACCTTCTTAGAAATAGAAATGTCGATTCCTTTAATAGATTGATGGCGAGTTCACAGGTATCTGATATACGGAATATTGCAACGTTCATTGTTCTAGCGTTTGAGAAAAGACAATCTATTCTACAAGTCTAAGTGCAATTATCTATTCTACACTATTAGTATTTCTATTACTATAATTGTATTTTGTGAGTTCCCATCATACTGTGCGGAAGCGCGGTATGATCTGATGCTACACCGGTCAAAATCCGAATGGAGCCCCTTTTCTCACGGCGCTTTACATGTATGTTCACAATATATTACACACCTGTTGTTTGTATTGCGATATACTTGTACATGTACATGCTATATTATGGTTTATCACTCCTATTTCACATGCATATTACTATGTGGTATTATGGGCCGGTGGCCTAAAGTATGGAAATAAACGAACTTGAACTGTCGTACATTAGTGTGGATTGAATCATCTGTCATCATATACCCTGCTTTCTTACAACTGTAAGAAAGCAGGGTATATGATGATGATGACAGGGAATCCGCTGGAATTGTTTTTTTTTTGAAGAGGCGATTTTATTTTTTTTCCCCAGCGGAATCCCTGCAGTTGTTCCTAGACGTTTGTTACTTGTTTCATCCACAGTGTGGTCGTTTTCATTGTCATTATATAGAGGATATTCCGTCGTACATTTTGAATAGCGGAAAATAATACACGAGTGTGCGTCGGCTTCCGCGTAAGCAACGAGTGAGCGTAGCGAACGAGTGTATTATTTCCGCTATTCAAACATTTACGATGGAATATCCTATTTATTACACTTCCACGGCGGATATATATGCACATTTAGTCTATTGTTTTAGATTATAAACAATGAATTGTGATGTGCACATGAATAGTTAATGTGAGGGTGTCGAACAACGGTGCTATTCTATAGTGATGCAGTGTTGGCTTGTGGTGCTTTTTGTGTTACATGTTCCGTTTACATTTGCCACTTAATCTCCTTAATGTAGGCACCATTCCATTCAACACACCATTGTGAAAGTTTGCACAATCACAAACCTTGCATCCCCATCACTGTGGAGATGTACCAATCAGTAACGTGTCTTCTAACAACTATTAATTTCACACAATTTCTGAACCCTTATTCCAACCACAATGCATGTAAGTCAGTTGTCAATTCCTATTACGTATGGGAACTATATTGCATGTAAGTCAGTTGTCAATTCCTATTACGTATGGGAACTATATTGTATGTAAGTCAGTTGCCAATTCATATTACGTATGGCAACTATATTGCATGTAAGTCAGTTGTCAATTCCTATTACGTATGGCAACTATATTGCATGTAAGTCAGTTGTCAATTCCTATTACGTATGGCAATTATATTGCATGTAAGTCAGTTGTCAATTCCTATTACGTATGGCAACTATATTGCATGTAAGTCAGTTGTCAATTCCTATTACGTATGGGACTATATTGCATGTAAGTCAGTTGTCAATTCCTATTACGTATGGCAACTATATTGCATATAAGTCAGTTGCCAATTCCTATTACGTATGTGAACTATATTGCATGTAAGTCAGTTGTCCAATTCCTATTACGTATGGCAACTATATTGCATGTAAGTCAGTTGCCAATTCCTATTACGTATGGCAACTATATTGCATGTTAGTAAGTTGCCAATTCGTATTACGTATGGCAACTATATGGCGTCAGTTGCAAATAAATATGATGTGCATGGTTCATAACAATGTTTGCAATAAGCAGTTGTTATTTTACTTGAAATTGCCAGATTTTTGCATAAAAAGGTATAATTTGACCCTAATATTAGCTCTAGACCCTTACGATGACATGCAATCAACCAAATTGTTACAGAAAACGACTCTACGTACACGAAAACTTATAAAATGACATAGTATACATCATTGTATCACAAGTAGGTAAAAAGTTAGATTTTCAAAATGGCGACAGTCGGCCATCTTGGAAAAAATTGCGACATTTGCGCAAGGTTTTCGCTTGGGCAACAAAGCTAAATTTGCTGTATGTATCTGTTGGAGTATGAATCAAGAAGAAAAGTTTATAGGAAACACAATGTCTAGGTTCACAAAATGACTACTCGACTACTACCTCACTACACGAATGTGTACATGTAATTGTTGTTTGTGTATTAACCCTTTCACCCTAAGTAACTAGCATGGATTTTGATATGTTAATTTTGCAACCAATCCTTTCGTCACAACATGATGTTCAGTTTTCTAGTCCATTTATGAAAAGGGGGGTGTTTTTGTTGTCAAAAATATGAAAATTACTGGTAAAAAGTGCAGATCCGGATGAGACGGCTCGTGACGAGCCGGCTCATCTGTATCTACATTTTTTGCCAATACCACTATACAGGCCTGTGGTGTTGGAAGGGTTAACCGATATCAGGTTGCGATACCACAACCACAGAATGATCAAAACTTTGGGTGACGTTTGAGGAAAATACTTAACCACCCACTAAATGCCGATTGGCTTTTGATAGTATCGCTGTATGAAATCCATTCCAGTTACTTAGGGGTGAAAGGGTTAACTACTCTGGAATGGATATCTCTATGAATGGCTGCGTCTGTATGGGTATTCATGTACCTTTCAGACGTCAAAGAGTGTGAGCGACACCTGCATCACTGCGACCCCCACGCCAGCTGCATGGATGACTGTCAAGGCTCGTACACGTGCACGTGCAACAATGGCTACATGGGCGGTGGATACATGGGCGACTGTAGACGTGAGTAATCCTGCGATTTCACATATCTCAATATAAGGTGCGCATTGGCGTATTTTACGCACGTATTTTAGCAAAATACGCATTGATTATCAAATTGAGTAGTGAAAATATTGTAATAAAGTTGACAATTTATTTATTTGAGCTGCAGAAAGCAAACAGTGATTTGTATGATTACATGGATCTTGAGGACAAATTTCTCTACGAAATATGTTTTGGACACTCCGTATTCTGGGGGGGGGGGGTGTCAAAAAAAGTATTTTGCAATAAAAAGAAATGAACGAAGGCACGTTATATATGCCATTTAACAGATAAACAAAAATCATGAAAAGCACGTCTATTGTTCAGGATTAGGGTATTTTACCAAGTGTATACCATGTGTATGGCCATATGGGTGTTGTCTCTGGCATCCTTTTTATCAGGTAACGTGGTATGCTACCGAAATAGCAAATTTGACGTCGTGTTCAATAAAAGTAACGCATACATGTTTACTTTGTGCCATTACATTGGCGTCATTCTGTAACATTGTGTGGCGTCGTCCATCGAAACGCTAGTTTTGAAATACTTGTAACGCGGATATCAGTATCTAGTCAATGTTTAGTCTAGTGATATTTATCAGGTAACCTGCCCTCTTCTAGTTAAGCAGCGTCATATATCACCTATGTAGTCATGTCACAGATGGCTCTTGTACACAATTATAGCCCTATTATCGCTGTCTTTTGTAGGCAAACATAGTCACATAGAAACTGTGTAGTCATGTCATAGATGGCTCTTGTACACCATTATAGCGCTAGTATCGCTGTCTCTTGTAGGCAAACATAGTCACATAGACACTTTGAAGTCATGTCATAGATGGCTCTGGTACACAATTATACCTATTATCGCTTTCTCTTGTAGGCAAACATAGTCACATAACAACTTTGTAGTCATGTCATCGATGGCTCTTGTACACAATTATAACTCTATTATCGCTGTCTCTTGTAGGCAAACATATCACATAGCAACTTCGGAGTCATGTCATAGATGGCTCTTGTACACAATTATAGCCCTATTATCGCTGTCTTTTGTAGGCAAACATAGTCAGATAGAAACTGTGTAGTCATGTCATAGATGGCTCTTGTACACAATCATAGCGCTAGTATCGCTGTCTCTTGTATGCAAACATAGTCATATATAAACCTTGTAGTCATGTCATAGATGGCTATGGTACACAATGATAGCCATATTATCGCTGTCTCTTGTAGGCAAACATAGTCACATAGAAACTTTGAAGCCATGTCATAGCTGGCTCTGGTACACAATTATACCTATTATCGCTTTCTCTTGTAGGCAAACATAGTCACATAACAACTTTGTAGTCATGTCATCGATGGCTCTTGTACACAATTATAACTCTATTATCACTGTCTCTTGTAGGCAAACATATCACATAGCAACTTTGTAGTCATGTCAGAGATGGCTCGTGTACACAAGTATAACCCTGTTATCACTGTCTCTTGTAGGCAAACATAGTCACATATCAACTTTGCAGTCATGTCATAGATGGCTCTTGTACACAATGATAGCCCTTGTATCGCTGTCTCTTGTAGGCAAACATAGTCACATAATAACTTTGTAGTCATGTCATAGATGGCTCTGGTACACAATTATAACCATATTATCGCTGTCTCTTGTAGGCAAACATATCACATAACAACTGTGTAGTCATTTCATCGATGGCTCTTTGTACATAATTATAGTCCTATGATGAATGTCCCTTGTAGGCAAACATAGTCACATAAACACTTTGTAGTCTTGTCATTGATGGCTCTGGTACACAATCATAGCCCTGTTATCACTGTCTCTTGTAGGCAAACATAGTCACATAGAAACTTTGTAGTCATGTCATAGATGGCTCTGGTACACACTTATAGCCCTGTTATCACTGTCTCTTGTAGGCAAGCATAGTCACATAGAAATTGTGTAGTCATGTCATAGATGGCTCTTGTACACAATTATAGTCCTATGATCAATGTCCCTTGTAGGCAAACATAGTCACATAAACACTTTGTAGTAATGCCATATATGGCTCTGGTACACAATTATAGCCCTGTTATCACTGTCTCTTGTATGCAAGCATAGTCACATATCAACTTTTTAGTCATGTCATAGATGGCTCTGGTATACAATTTTAGCCCTATCATCGCTGTCTCTTGTAGGCAAGCATAGTCACATAGCAACTTTGTAGTCATGTCATCGATGGCTCTTGTACACAATTATAGTCCTATGATCACTGTCTCTTGTAGAAAATGATAGTCACATAGCAACTATATAATCATGTCATAGTTGGCCCTTGTACACAAGTATAGACCTATGCTCGCTGTCTCTGGTAGGAACACATAGTCACATATCAAATATGTAGTCGCATTATCGATGGCTCTTGTACACAAGTATGGTCACGCGCGATCGGTGTATCTTATAGGTGCGTGCATGGTCACAGTAGGACCAATAGATCACTAATATTTCTTGTACATAACAACCAATCGCCTTCGTTAAACATGCATACTGTCTGTTTCATGAAAGCTGCCCAAATGGTACGGCCATGTAAACAATTCAAAAATAATATTTGTTTCGATAATATCAAATTAAAGGAAAATTTAAGAATGAACGTTCTTTTTATTTCGTGAAATTTGTCAAATATTTATTTTATTGCGAAAAAACAATTTCCTATGGGGATTTAACATGGGGAAACGTTTTAGAATTTCAGAAATACTGGATCGATTTTTTCAATTTAACTTTTGTTTTTAGTTAGATCATTTCGAAGCTATCTAGCTAGGTTTCGGAGTCAATTTCCAAAATGTTTCGTAGTTTTGACTCCTCCCACAACTCCTCTACGTCTTTTCCCTCATAGAGAAATCAATTTTTCGTAATAAAATCAATATTTGACCAAATTTCACGAAATAAAAATAAGGCTCATTCTTACTGTAAATGATAAAATTTAACATTATCCAAAAATATATTGTTTTTACATTGTCTTTATAGCCGTAAAATTTGGGCAGGTTTGAAACAGATAGTAGGTGTCAACATTTCTGTAGCCGATTTCATCAAAATTGCAAAGTATACTTATCTAGCAAAGTATACTTTGAGGGAGTAATCATTTATTTTTCCCGAAATGCATTATTTCATATAGAACTAACGACTGCATATATTTCATGATTTAGAGTATGCAGAATTATTATACTGAATTTATTACATTATCACAGCCAAAATGGCTGTGATAATGTAATAAATTCAGTATAATAAAAATTAATAAATTTATCATAAAATTGAAAATTTCTCCCTCAAAGTATACTTTGCTAGAAAAGTACACTTTCCAATGTTGATGAAATAGGCTACTGAACATCTATTGGCAATCTCAACTCTCTCAATCAAGCATTTTGATTGGCTGAGCCTCATCTGTCGTACAAACGCGGCAAATCAAACTACTTGATTGCAAACAGAGTTTCAGAAACGATGGCAAATTTGCAAGATTAACTCGGTGGTTGTGTATTATATGTAAACAAAGTCACAGAAGCAGCAACACATAAGGTGCATATTGGTCGTAGTTTCTGTCCTTCTTTTAGCAGAATACGCATTGATTATCAAAACTGGGAATACAAAATACTCACAGCAATGTGAAAATACGCATTCATTTTCAAATAATTGAGTAGTGAAAATACGGTAATAAAGTTGAAAATTTACTTGTTTAACAGTGTTTGCTTTTTGCAGCTCAAATAAGTGAATTTTTATCATTTGTTCCTAATTAATAAGGAAGAACATCATTTGTAAAAGCAAAATAAGTATTGAATTTCAAATCTGTGGGTATAATATTCTTTAGAAACAAAATTTATCTGGAGCTCTGCATGTACAATTAGGCGTAAACAATAAATTGTTTGTTTCCACTAACCCGACCGACCCTATTTTGTCCCGCCGACCCTACACTTTTGTTCGTCATATGGTAATTTTTTTGATAAAAAACAGTATATTTTCACTAACCCATAGTGGGTTAACCCTTCCTACGCTGTTGACGGAAATTGCTGTCTGCTGTTTTTCATTTTTGCTTTAATTCTTAACAAAAAACTGGTTTTTACAGCACATGAGAATCGTCTGCACTGGAGATGATTCTCATGTGCTGTCAAAACCAAGTTTTTGTCGAGAAATATTGAAAATAAAACATTTCCAGCAGACGACAACATTTAATTCAGCGTAGTAAGGGTTAACATATCCAGTACAAAAAGTGTGTCATGAATGGAAAAAAAAATCGAGAAAAAAAAAGTTTCGCCTACCTACCTACCCTATTTTTTTTTTCCAGGTGTTAGCGGAAACAAACACATTTTTTTGTTGGCCTTATGATCAATGTCTCTTGAACACAACTATACGCATGTGATCGTCCTATCTTGTAGGCAAGCACGGTGGCAGTTCCAGCGGGGGCCACAGCCACCGCGGTCGCGGCCATAGACACCATGGTCACCATGGTCACCGGGGCAGCGGTAGCGGCAGCGGCGGCAGTGGCGGCAGTGGCGGCGGCACGGACGTCAGTATCGAGAACAATGTATCCGTCGGCGGCAGCGGCGGCAGCGGTGGCAGCTCCGGCAGCAGCAGCAGCGGAAGTCACTAAACGTCCGGCTCACGGCTGTCCATCGCACTCACAGAGCGTGTACGATGGCAAAGCCCTCACAGACAGAAACCTAATAGAGCGAACCATTTTGCAACCAATGTTGGACATATGTATTTAATGCATTATTTCTCAAGATTTCATTGTTTTATGCTGACCTGTCGTGAAGGAAACATCGTATTAAACCTCCAATAGTGTTGAAGGTTCGATTTCGTAACATTGTAAACGTAACCATGGCCGTACACTATTTATTTGGCGAAACACTGTGCAATATTTAGTTTAGTAATGCGAATAATGCAATATTATATATAGAGAAATGGGGCTTATGGATTTTGCGACGAGTGTACCTCCAGGTCAGACAGTGCAGCCGCACATTCTGACCAGGATCTGCACTGTTCGCCATTCCATCAATGCAACAACACTCATGGTGCTTCTAATAAGCAACATAGATACTTAACAGGCTATAATAATCTTCCATTGGATCAGAAGCTACACTGACAGCAAATCCCATAAGCCCCATTTCTCTACTCACCGCCACATTTGTGGACCGAGTTTCAAAAGTTAACAATCCATTTATTTCTTGATGATATCATTGCCATGCTAGCTTGCTATACGTCGGAGTCAGGTCCCAAATTAAAAAAGCAACATTCTTTGTTCGATACCTGCTACAACAATTTCAGTTCCAGTTCGGTCCATGTTAGTTGCGAATGGTAACTCTTGCAATCTACTCCCGTACCGTCCGTCTAGCTACGGACGTTACATGAATAAATTGCAAGAGTTACCGTTCGCAACTAGGTTCATTTTAAACTCTCATAGAACACACGGACAGACATGTGTACTCATTGGTATTGAGTTGTATCATTTTGTCATTGCTCTTCCTGTATCTTACCCGCCACAACACAATAGGGCTTATTGACACGTTAATTATGGCAACGCCTGGCCGTGTAGCTCCTTGTGAATAAAGAATAATTTTATCACATGAAAACATTGTTCTTCCGTGCTGCAACACATTTCATAAATGTGATATGACACACGTGTAATAACACATGCAGCGAATTTGATTGACTGGCCGCGTCACCCTAATTATGTATTCGTTTTTGCGCTATGTCAAATAAATAAATTGGAGACGTTCCAAATGACGTCCATAATGGCGCGACAAAGCAATGATGTTTTGACGTTGACGTCATCATGTTTCAAACGCCATTAGAAGCGTCAGTAACTCCTTAAAATTACTGAAAGTGTTCGAATATGCTCCCGTTTGGTAATATGAAGTGTTTACAAAGAACAGGAACATATTACATGTGTATGGTATATTTATAATCATTTTCTTGCATTGATTAGAAGTATTTTTCTCTGTGGAGATTTTTTAACCAGATGCGAAAATAGTCAATGGCGTCTGCTCACTGAAACGTATCGGATTATTTACACTTTTGGCTGCTCTTTGGAGGATGAAGTAATGTGATAAAAGAGTCTCAAACTCATTTCCATTTGATATGAGATTTATGAAGCTCGGTGCATAAAATGTGCGCGACTCGTTTCATAAATCCCATATCAAATGGGAACTCGTTTGAAATCCTCTATATTTTATATAAATTGCTCGGTATCAGCATTGCATAGCAACATGATGAACAGTGTAAACCCTGATTGAGTATAAGCAAGCTGTTCTAGAACACCACTGTCGCAAAGCTCCATTGTGTTATGTCGGGTTACATTTTCGCCAAGGCAGCCGCGCAGAGATTATATAATGTAGCGGCCTTTACGGAGACAGCTGTGCCCCAGTAGCCTATTTCACCAACATTGCAAAGTATACTCATCTAGCAAAGTATACTTTGAGGGAGAACTTTTCAATGTTAGGATTAAATTTATTATTTTTTATTATACTGAATTTATTACATTATCACAGCCATGTTGGCTGTGATAATGTAATAAATTCAGTATAATAATTATGCATACTTTTAATCATCAAATATATGCAGTCGTTAGTTCTGTATGAAATACTGCATTTCAGAACTGCTGGAATAGTGACACAAGTATACACTTATTTAATTCCTATAAAGAATAGTGTCCGAAAACTGCGCGGCTGTCTTTTTTCGTTCAACCTCGGGAAGACGGGAAAGAAAAACTCTGGTCAGCCGTTGTCCGCTAGCACAGTCACTGTGGTCAATACAATTGGGCCACAGATTTTTGCTACAGCTCAGGCTCAACAATCAAATTACTTGATTGCGAGTTGGCATTGCCAATACTGTTCAGAAACGTTGATAAGCTGGCAAGATTACCGCAGGTGGTTGTGTAGTATGGGATGTGAAGGAAAATATATCACATTTCATTGTTTCAACCAGAAATACAATCCTGGGGCCCGTTTCACTAAACTTCGTACGACTAAAATATTCGTAAGTGCAAAATTGTGATATTAATCTAGTCTTTAAATTTCACATTATCTTTGTTTTCTTGTTAAAAAATTATTGGATTTACATTTATTGATCAGCAACCTATGTTTAATAAATGCAAATCCATCAATTGAAATTTTCAGACGATCCTAAATTTGCACTTACGAACATTTTAGTAGTACGAAGTTTAGTGAAACAGGCCCCTAGTGTATTATCTCTGACATCAATCAATATAAACTGAAATGAAAGGAAATACATAGACTTGGTGACTGTGTTACCAAGGCAACGGGCGCAAATTGGGTGTTGACAAAATGATACAATTGATAAGTTCAAAATGGTTACAGCAACTTATATAAATAAAGATGTGACGTACATGTACGTGTGTTGTTGTTTATTATAGTGTACTAATATTTACCCATCGAATATTAACCCGTTGAACCCTTCGTCCAGTATTCCCGAGACTTTTCCAAGTTTATATCCCCGATAAATTCAACAAAAAGGCCATTAATTCCTTATAATTCCAGCATTTGAAATAAATTCATCAAGAAAATGTGCTTATTTTCTGTTTTCTTAAGAATTATTTTAACTGCGCCTCACGGTTACGGACATTAGTTCGGCATGAGAGTTTATTGGGATATAAATTTTGGACATAAATGTTAGGGAATTGTGTAAATATTTTTGTGCTGGAATTATTAACGGTACATACCCACTCAGTAGGCACAAAATGTTCTTTATATTAGAGACAACATCGGAGACATTTTCTGGCAAAATAAACATTCATTCACCATTACCCCACGTATTGATTGGCATTATTATATATTTTATATCGGACGTAAATGTCCACACTGATATCAGGGGCGATGACCATGGTTCCTAAAAATGTTAACGGACATTTCTGTTTATTCTCTGTATTTATTGTTTGATGTGCAATGATCATACTCTATAATCTGCCGAAAATATTATTTTTTTCAGGTGACGCATTTAATTATTATAAATAATTACAAAATATTATACCTCATTTGCATATGAAAATAGCCTGATACCACCGCGAGTCACTATCAGTAAAATAAATATTATGTAATGATTATATCTGTATAGCAGGAACTCGTAAGTTTTAGAACTGGTGGAATAGTGACACACTTATACACTTATTTAATTCCTATAAAGAACATTTTGTGCCTACTGAGTGGGCATGCATCTTTAACCCTATGAACCCGAAAGCCCGCTATAGCGTGGTATGCAAATAGTGCAGATCGAGATGAGCCAGCTCCTGGCGAGCCGTCTCATCAGGATCTGCACTTTTGGAAAGTACTTTTCATATTTTTGAGAACAAAAAACAAAATTTTCATAAATGGACTAGTCTGAAAACCATTTTGTGATGGTTGGATTGGTTGTAAAGTTAACATATCAAAATACAATTCAGTTACTTAGGGATGAAAGGGTTAACACCTTCCATAAATTCATGATGAAAACGATGATTCAACGTATTGCGTTTATATCCCGATACATTACGAGGTGCAATCCTAAAGTTCAATGACGGTAGTTATATCTAAAGTTCAATGACTGTAGTTATATCTAAAGTTCAATCAATGACGGTAGTGTATCTAAAGTTCAATGACGGTAGTTATATCTAAAGAACCATTTGGTCAAATCACTTCTAAACTGTGGTTCGGGTTCTGCAGACAATGACAGTCTTAACTATACTCCAGTTGGTCCTAAATGAAACACAAACACATACGTATATCTGCTGGTTGCGATGATCTTTACTGCATGAGACGAGATGGACAGCACACAACACAGTGGTCCCTGCGGTAAAACTAGAGACAAACCTCTCGTACGGGGCGCCAAGTGGGACATGGCTCAATTTTGTCAACAAAAATCATTTTTGTGCCACAAAACTCAATTCTGTGTCACAAAATTCACTTTTGTGCCACAAAACTCAATTCTGTGTCACAAAATTCAATTCTGTGTGCCACAAAACTCAATTCTGTGTCACAAAATTCAATTCTGTGTAACAAAATTCAATTCTGTGTCACAAAATTCAATACAAAATTCAATTCTGTGTCACAAAATTCAATTCTGTGTCACAAAATTCAATTCAATTCTGTGTCACAAAATTCAATTCTGTGTCACAAAATTCAATTCTGCACACGCATGTAAGAAGGACTACCATTGGTCAGAAACTGGACTGGAGAAATGGGGTCACGGTTATCGCCATCTACACATTCAATGTTGATGATTCATTTCTCATTCTGCCGATGATTCATTTCTCATTTCTCTCTGCCATTTTGCTTCAACTATCTCCAAACAGTCAAACGTTGACAAACCCATTCGTATTTAAACTCATTTGCGTTATAATTGTGCACAAAATCATTCTGTACATGTAGATCTCCCGCGAGTACTGACCTCATTTATTGTGTATCGCAAGGTACATCTGCCCCAGTTAAATCAATAATACACGCGCTGTGACCTGTGTTCTGACTGCTGTCTGTGTTTATAAACAGAATATGTGTATTGGGCCATTTGAGGAAACCATTTGTAGTATTTGTGTAGATACCATGGATACTAAGATGGTGTATACTGTAAATAATGCATGTAGACCTAGTTGCGACGTAGCTTCGCAACTGGTAGACACAGAGCCAATACCATTTGTTTCACAAGGTTGGATCTACTGTTAGAATACGACGTCATCTAATGTCATTTTCGAGCATGAAACTTTACCTGATAAATAGAATACCAGGCTAGTGTATTTCAATATCAAGTTTATCAGGCTCGGCTCGGAAACGTAGGAATTCCTCGGCAAGCCTCGGAATTCCTACGAGTTTCCTAGCCTTGCCTGATAAACTTGATATCAAAGTACACTAGTCTGGTATTCTCTATATATGGGCATGCTCTCAGGTCTAGCTATGTCCCGGCTACTTTATGTTTGACCCTGTTTACATAATTGAGGGAAAATTCTGAATATTTGTCTTATTTCTCCTTCAAAGTATACTATGCTTATATGGTGTGACCACTCAATTGTAATCATAATATAACCAAAATAACTGTCCATTAAGAAGTATAGTATTGATATATTGAGTTATATTTTCGCATTGAAATATTTAAACCTGCAAGTGTACTCCACCATCTAGTAAAATGGACTAACACCGATCTCAACCAATCAACGTAGAGATGACATAGACTATCCTACGCAAACTAATTTTTGTGGACAAAACTGTCTTTTGTCGACAAAACTGAATTCTGTCCCACAAAACTGAATTTTGTTCACAAAACTCAATTCTGTCTTACAAAATTGAATCCTTTATAACAAAAATGAATTTTGTATATCAGAATTTTACATAATTGGATTTGTGATTTTTTAGTGTTACAAAACTCAGTTTTGTCTGGACAAAATTGGTTTTTGTATCAGAAGTTTACATAATTGGATTTTGTGATTTTTAGTGTTACAAAACTCAATTTTGTCTTAACAAAATTGGTTTTCTACACATAATTAACCTGTCCTGCATGGCGCCCCGTAGGACAGGTTAATTATGTGTACAAAACCAATTCTGTCCAGACAAAATTGAGTTTTGTAACACTAAAAATCACAAAATCCAATTATGTAACATTCTGATATACAAAATTCATTTTTGTTATAAAGGATACAATTTTGTAAGACAGAATTGAATTTTGTGACACAGAATTGAATTTTGTGACACAGAATTGAGTTTTGTGGCACAAAAGTGAATTTTGTGACACAGAATTGAGTTTTGTAGCACAAAAGTGAATTTTGTTGACAAAATCAGTATATATTTAATTTTGTTTTTGTCAAGTTTATAGGTACAAAAATGAATTGTTTTGAAAAAATTGAGCCATGTCCCACTTGGCACCCCGTACTTGGCGCCCCGTAAGTATACGAAACGTATGTAGAATTGAATTTTGTGACACAGAATTGAATTTTGTGAATTTTGTTACACAGAATTGAATTTTGTGACACAGAATTTAGTTTTGTGGCACAAAAGTGAATTTTGTTGACACAATCAGTATATATTTAATTTTGTTTTGTTTTTGTCAAGTTTATAGGTACAAAAATGAATTTTGTTGACAAAATTGAGCCATGTCCCACTTGGCGCCCCGTGTCTAGGGCCAAATCCACTCTAGAAAGCACGGGACCCAAAAATCTGTACATGTACAATAACATACATTACATTTACATATCTGATCATATCACACATATGAGAAAATTCCCTTTTCATGCAGTGACTGCTATCGCAAGAATGACGATACACGCCTTACAGCCCGCACACCACGTGATAACAACCAGTCCTGCTCGCTGCACGTGCTACACTTCCGTATATTGAAGACAACAGTTTTCCGCTATGCTTGAGCGCACCGCGGAAAACTATTATTATATTGGTTCCATGAAGTACATGTAAATCGTATTAGTTTGTACATTAGTCAATTATTCACAGGCATCTACGTCGCCACAGAGCAGTTCGACGTCGTCTTGCGTTACGTAAAATTACTGTTATTTATTAAAGGTACATGCCCACTTAGTAGGCACAAACTGTTCTTTATCGGAATTAAATAAGGGTATAATTGTGTCACTATTCCACTAGTTCTAAAAATTACTCTATACAGATATAATCATGTAGTAATATTTATTTTACTGATAGTGACGCGCGGTGGTATCAGGCTATTTTCATATGCAAATGAGGCATGACATTTTTAAATATTTATGCTAATTAAATGCGTCCCCTGAAAAAAATATATATGTTCGACAGATTATAAAGTATGATCATTGCACATCGAAAAATAAATACAGAGAATAAATTGCAATGTCCGTTCAAATTTTAAGGAAACGCAGTTATCGCCCCTGATATCAGTGTGGAAATTTCCATCTGATATCAAATGTATGGTAATGCCAATCAATACGTGGGGTGATGTTTATTTCGACAGAACATGTCTCAGATGATGTCTCTGTTATAAAGAACAGTTTGTGCCTACTGCGTGGGAATGTACCTTTAATCCCGAAATACATGTACCGAGGCCCGGTAACCTATCAATACTTGATCAATCAGGACCAGTAGCCTATTTCATCAACATTGCAAAGTATACTTTAGTAGCAAAGTATACTTTGAGGGAGAAATTTTCAATTTTATGATAAATTTATTAATTTTTATTATAATGAATTTATTACATTATCACAGCCAATTTGGCTGTGATAATGTAATAAATTCAGTATAATAATTCTGCATACTTTTAATCATGAAATATATGCATTTGTTAGTTCTATATGAAATAATGCATTTCAGGAAAAATAAATGATTACTCCCTCAAAGTCGGCAAGTACGGAGCCCCGCAGGGGACATATATTTTTTGTATTAATTCGAAATTATTAATTCCCACGAAATAACTATTTGTTCCCTCAATTCAACAATGCGTTCCCTCGAATTAACGATTCGTTCCCACGAAATGACAATTCGTTCCCT
>CM055268.1:118735706-118813696 GCA_029237695.1 Conchocele bisecta | reverse complement strand
CACGCAGTTAGTCTCTGTATCCTTAATTGTTATGGGTTTCATTGTCATCTAACTCTAATGATAATGCCTGTTCATGGTCGCAGAGCACACCCGCATGCATTAACTATAGGAATGAATGGCCTTTTTGTGGAATTTATCGGGGTATAAACTGGAAAAGTCGCGGAATACTGGACGAAGGCCGGAAGGCCTCGTCCAGTATTCCCGCGACTTTTCCAAGTTTATATCCCCGATAAATTCCACAAAAAGGCAATTCATTCCTTATAATTCCAGCATTTGAAATAAATTCATCAAGAAAATGTGTTTATTTTCCGTTTTCTTAAGAATTATTTTAACTGCTCCTGACGGTTACGGAAAGTAGTTCGGCATTGGAGTTTACTGGGATATAAATTTTGGACAGAGACTTGCTACGGACCAATCAAATGTTAGGGAATTGTGTAAATATTTTTGTGCTGGAATTATATATTCATATTTTAAATTTACAGTGGAACCTCTCTAAACCGGACACCCTGGGGAGGTCCTCCCCAGGGTGTCCGGTTTAGAGAGGTCCACATATCAAAATATAGCCTGTTATTCTCTGTGTATCAGCAGGAAACTACTGGAGGTGTCCAGTGTGTCCGGCTTAGAGATGTTCCACTATAAAGTAGGCATGACCGGTCTGGGGCATACGTATGTCTTTTGCAACATGAACATGCATTATCTGGAGATGCATCACCAAGAAACCCATCAAAATGAGATCACATATATTTTCTTGGTGTTCGGTTTAGAGAGGTTCCACTGTACGGAAGAGTGCATAGTTTGATTAAATATGTGATATTCTACATGCTGATATGGAGCTTCACTGGTCATTGGTACTGCACTTCGCGCCGGGGTAAAGTACTTCAAGTCGAAATAGGCACCGGATTCCTGACGAATTCCCATTCTGCTACATGCATGAGATACTGCATAAACACATTTTCGTCTAGTAACCGGTGCAAGAAATTTGACACACATTTGCACGGTTATGAGACGAAAATTGTGTTTATGCCATATCTCTACATGTCCCCGTCTCGTCTCGTCATGAAACAGGTAATTTTTCGACGTGAAACATTTTACGCCGGCGCGGAGTGCAGCACCAGTGCTGTAGCCGATTTCACCAACATTGCAAAGTATACTTTTCTAGCAAAGTATATTTTGAGGGAGAAATTTTCAATTTTTGGATAAATTTATTAATTTGTATTATACTAAATTTATTACATTATCACAGCCATTTTGGCTGTGATAATGTAATACATTCAGTATAATAATTCTGCATACTTGTAATCATCAAATATATGCAGTCGTTAGTTCTATATGAAATAATGCATTTCATGAAAAATGAATGATTACTCCCTCAAAGTATACTTTGCTGGTCACAAACGCAATGAGTACCGCTGCTTTTTAGCGGGTGACACATGGCAGATAGGCCGTCGGTTGTGAAAACGTTCGTAATTTTACAATACAATACAATAAATTTTATTCACTCTAAGCCACATACGTGACACACGAGGTATACAATAGATTACATAATACAACGATGGGTAAAAATACAAAATGCATATGTATAAGCTCACTAGTCATTATAACCATAAAGCATTTCTTATAAAAATAGCTAAATTTCTTAATTGCTTTCCAGATTTTTTCTCAAATAGCTGTGCGAATTTTAAAATATTTGGTCTTTTAAAATAAAATGGCTTGATATCCGTTTTCGAACTTCATCATAGAAGCGGCACTCAAAAAGGAAATGAAACTCGTCACCGAGAGCACCAGCGCCACATTTGTTGCAGACCCTGCTTGCTCTCGGCACACCTGTCCATCTACCAGTTCGACGACCGCCAGTCTATGATTACAAGTTCGAAATCTGGTCAATGTTTTTCTTAACCTTTTCCGTGAGATTAATTAAAATTATTTTTGTTCTAATACCAAAACTCTGTTTTAAAGATTCTATACGTAATTCCACGTGAAGATGAATCGATGCTGGTGAGCCATGACTGAATAAACTGGTTCTGAAGCTGAGTCCTGGCGTAGTGGCTCAGCCAGATAGCATTAACATCGTTCTGGTTCTAAACTAAGCCATACGCCAGGAACTCCAATTTCAGTTAAAATAGATTTTAACATTCTGAATCCATCGAAAATGAGTCACATTTGCTTCATGTTGTGTATATAATAACTTATACATAAGAAACAATAATTTACTCTGCTTCCCTGAAACTAATTTTGCCCAAAATGAAATAATTCTACATTTAATGTCAATAATAAGCGGAAATTTGCCGAGTTCTCCATAAACCATGAAATTTGGTGTGGATTTCTTTACCCCCACCCCCAAAACAGTTTTACAAAATTTCAAATGAATTGTTTCTATAGCCGAAATGTTTTCAAATCCCCAGATTTCACAGGCATAGCAGAGAATTGGAGTGATACATTGATCAAATAACTTAAGCTGACAGTCTACTGGAGTTGACAAGTTGTTAATCTTTCTAAATAGGCCGAAAAGAGCTTTGGATGCTTGGTCAATCAAAATGTTTCTTAGTCTTATGAAAAGTTCCGTTTTGTGAAAAAACATTTCCCAAATATGTAAAGTGGTCTACAATTTCAATTGTGTTATCGTTATATGTAAAGGCTATCTTTTTTGATAATTTACGTTTTTTGAAAATCATAATTTTGGTTTTTGATGCGTTTACTTCCAATTTCCACTGAATACAGTATTGATGCAAATAATTTAGAGCATCTTGTAGGCCAGTTTCTGTCTCAGACATGAGAACAGTGTCGTCAGCGTATAATAACAAGAATAGTTTAACATATATATCTAGATGTTGAAACATGTCAGATGTAACCGATTGTAAATCTACAATACCGCATACATACCCACCATGCATGGGAAGTATTCTGAAAAGTCATTTCCTACTTTAACACAAGATTTAATACATTTATACATGTTTTTAATTATGTTTAAACATTTCCCGTTTATGCGGGACAGCAACAGCTTATACCAGAGGCCATTTCTCCATACGGTATCAAAAGCTTTCCTAAAATCAATAAATGCGCAGAAAAGAGGTTGCCTTTTACTAAATAGTATTTCTATAATTGCATGTAAAGTAAAAATGTTATCAGCCTACTATATCCTTTCCGAAAACCAGCCTGTGCCTCAGTTATAAGCCCATTCTGTTCAGCATATGTTGTCAACCTATTTGTAATTATAGAAGTGAATCTTTACCAAGACAGCTAACTATTGTTATTGCCCTATAATGTCAGGATCATGCCTTGAGCCCTTATGCTTATTAAATTGGTTATTATATGACCTTCGAGCCAATCATTTGGTACAATTCCACTTTCAAAAAACATGATTAAACAGTTTCACGTAGGAGACTTAACATTATGTGTTTAGTGTTTGAAATATCTTCGTTAAGTATAGAATCGCGAGAACAAGCCTTGTTGTTTGACAGTTTGGAAATCGCTGAGAGTATCTCATTTGCTGATATAGGCGTGTTAATGTCTTCAAATTATTCGGTAAATTTTTATATCTGCTGCAGCATCAATAATATGTTGTTCATTAATATGATCAATGGCATTCATGTCTTTAAAGTAGTTATAAAATTGATTAACATGAATGCAAGTGATATGTTCGGTGTTTTGGACGCCGTTTAAAAGCTTTCAAAAGTCTTTAGGTCTTGGCTTTTGCATTTGTCGTATTCGTGCACCGTATTTATGTTTATAGTTGTTCGCATGCGTAGTAATTGTTTTCTTATATATTTTACTCGCACGATGTAAAATCGTTTTATTGTGTGCCGTTTTATGAAAATGATATGCATTTTTAGCCTGCATAAAACATCTCCTATTTATACTACACTCATTTCCAAACCACGGTCTGTTTATGTTATTTTTTACGACGCACCGGGCCGTGACGCGCCTGGCCAAACGTTCTGTATGCGGTCTGTGTAAACAAATGACCTATACGCGACACAAAATTATCAAACGATGATTGGTCGACCGTAGCGCTGCCCGTGCTGCCCGTGCTGTCTGGTGCAGCTTGGTCGTGTGTACTACGAGAGCGTTCATTGACTAATATTGTGTCTAGTTCCGTGTGTAAACTCTGGATTACATGTTCATCGATATTATTTACAAATTCGTGGATTTTATTAGGATTCCAATTTCGCAATATGTGTTCCTGCCTACCGTTGTGTGCTAAAGTTGGATTACTCGAGATATTGAAATCAAATGAAATAGCACAATGTACGTCTGAAAGTAGAGGATTAAATTCATGTACTGTGAACTCGGTTGTCGAGAGAAGCAATAATGGGGTGAGTAGAGCATAATCTATTAGACTCGTATCATTACATGTCACTTTTCCAACGCCCTTATCACATCCCATACGCCCATTGGCAATGTACAGATTTGTAGATTTACACAAAGCTATTACTTATATCCCCAGTTATTGGGTTTGCCGATATCACTGGATGCCCTGTCCATGAGAATATTTGCATCTGCTAACATTTGGCTGCTGCACATGAAATTTGCAATATCCTCATCGTCAATGAATTCTGTGATATAATCATTGTCTTGTAAATGATCGCATAATATTTTTGTTCTACTGTTGAAGTCTCCAACTAGACAGACTTCGTCGTAAATGTTGCATAATCGAGAAAGTTCATTTTCTATTTCAATGTTCCAATCTCCGTCTGTGTATAGGGAGCCCTCCGGTGGGATGTATACCGTACCAAGCAGAGTGTTGCAATGTCTTCTGTTTCCTATATGAACACCAGCAATATTTAGAAACAGAACAAATTGCGACGCTGTGTCAAGTAGGGTCACTGTGGGAGTAATGATTGTTTACAAGTACACATATGCCTCCGTATATGCGGGTCGATTTGTGTTGTTTACGATCGTTACGCAGTATTGTGCATCCAGGAAAGACAACTGAGTCATACTCGTGTAGATGAGTTTCTTGAATACAGACGATATCATAATTCCGTATAAACTGTTCAAATTCTGGAATATTTAGTTTATCCCTTATACCACACACGTTAAGTGATCCAATTCTAATATGCTCATGTGCCACATTGTCCTAATGGTGTGGACCGGGATTCGCGGGTGGCGGTCCGGTCTTCGCGGGTGGCGGTCCGGTGTGCATGGGTGGCGGTCCGGGGTTCGCGGGTGGCGGTCCGGGGTTCATGGGTGGCGGTCCGGTGTTCGCGGGTGGCGGTCCATGGTTCACGGGTGGCGGTCCGGGGTTCATACCAGCATTGGTCATACTTATTGTTACATGGTTGCCGTTGTTTGACACCGCTCACAACCGTGTTCAAACGTACAACGCGTGCTGTTTGACCATGACTGTAGACAATGCTCACTCCGGGGCCAAGCCAACACCTACGTAATGCATGTGTGTCATGACGTTACTAGAACGCGCCGTTACGTCACCAGACCAGTTCACAACGGTTGCACTGAAATTTTGAGATTAATGCCGCTGCATCACGCCACGTGTACTGCGTATATGTATGTGTAAATCAGCCGTTTGAATGAAGCAGATTATCAAAGTACCGAAAGTGCTGTATGTATGCTCAAATTGCATGATATTTCCGACGGATAATGTCCAGCCGTGGGTAAAAGATTGCCGCGGTACTATGTAACTGTTTGAACCCGCGATCTACGGCCTTGGGGTTCAAGCAGTTCCGTCGTGCCACGGCAAACGTTTACCCACGGCGGGACATTGTCGAACCTTATATTGTAGATATTATAGTCCATGGGCCAGCCACCATATTTAGGGGTGATTGGTACCACAAAGAGTAGTAAACCAGACCTTGCTTTCCTAATAGCTTAACATCTGCAGGCTTCAAACCTGTTTGCTGGACATCTCTATCTACTGTCTGTTCCACGTTTTGCTGCCGACGAACTTTTTGCTGATAAACACAAGAAATCTAAAAAGTATTTAAAACTAAGTACCTTTTCATCAATAACAAAAAAGTCACCCTCCCCAAGAAAATTTATTTGATGAAATTCCATCAAATATTAAATTTATTGCGAAAAAAATGATTTTCCTATGGGAATTTAACATGGGACAAAAAGGATGAGGACCAGGCGAAATTGACTACGAAACCAGTAGCCTATTTCATCAACATTGCAAAGTATACTTTTCTAGCAAAGTATACTTTGAGGGAGAAATTTTAAATTTAAGGATAAATTTATTAATTTTTATTATACTGAATTTATTACATTATCACAGCCATTTTGGTTGTGATAATGTAATAATTTCAGTATAATAATTCTGCATACTTCTAATCATCAAATATATGCAGTGGTTAGTTCTATATGAAATAATGCATTTTGGGAAAAATAAATGATTACTCCCTCAAAGTATACTTTGCTAGATAAGCATACTTTGCAATTTTGATGAAATCGGCTACTGGTGAGATTGCTTGGAAATGATGTAAAAAGTTAGATTTTGAAAAAAAATATTAAAAAAATCTATTTTAGCCCGACACCCCCCCCCCCCCCCTACCCGGTAAAACACACGACCTGCTCAGTCCAAGGTCGCCGTTACAGTGTGATACACTAGCATCATGGTACAGTGGAACCTCTCTAAACAGGACACCAAGAAAACACATGTGATCTTATTTTTTATGAATTTCTTGGTCATTTATCTCGGGTGATGCTGTCTATTCATGATCGCATACCACGTAACTATGGCTCAGAATGAACAAATGTCTGATTTATAGTGAAACCTCTCTAAGCCAGGTTTAGAGAGGTTTCGCTGTATTACATTTAACAGGAAACATTTCATGCTACGAAATGAGCAATATGACGTTGTTTCCTTGAAGATGGCGCATATTTATTTCAGTTTCGCCACCCGATAACGTCATGTGACTTTGTTGGTCCAATGCAACGTTAGTTTGTGTGTGTTGTCGTTGTGACCTTGATGTACGCAACTACTGTCTGTTTCACGAAAGCTGCCCAAATTTTACGGCTAAATAAACAATGCAAAAACTTTTTGTTTTGGATAATGCTACATTTTATCAAAATTCAAGAATGGGCCTTCTTTTTATTTTGGTGCAAAAGTTGGTCAAATATTGATTTTATTGGGAAAAAAATTCCCCATGTTAATGTCTATGGGAATTTAAGTGAAGATGTCTATGGGGATTTAACCTGGGGACTTTTTTCTAATTTCTGAAATAGTGGACCCATTTTTAAAATTTAAAAGTTAGATCATTTTTAAGGTATCTAGCCAGATTTCGGAGTCAACTTCAAAATTTTTGTTGGCTTCTACCCCAAGCTCATCCACTTCCTTTTCCCAATTGTTAAATTCCCATATACAAATCAATTGTTCGTACTAAAATCAATATTTGACAACATTTCACGAAATAAAGAGAAGGCTCATTCTTAATTTTGGTAAAAAATAAAATTATCGAAAAATATATTTGTTTCGTATTGGTTTTTTTTTCGTAAAATTTGGGCAGGTTTCGTGAAGCAGACAGTATTCTATGGGCGGTAGACACTGTGTTGTCCGTCAGTACGTATAAGGGGCCCGTTTCACTAAACATCATACGACTAAAATATTCTTAAGTGCAAATTTATGATAGTCTGTGAATTTCACATTAACAATGTTTGTAAACAATTATTGGGTTTACGTTTATTGAGCATAGGCAAAGTCCATACAACCCATTTCCCCAAGCACAGTCATAAATAGCACAAATACCATATGTGTAACATCCTCTATGTTTATTATAAACTACATCAATAATAATAATTTGAGACATGCCATGTGATTTTGTACCTTCGGACATCTGCGTAATTTCGTTAAATATGTTTACAAAATTTACGATATTTTTCATAAATAAAGTCAAAAGTTGACAAACTTACATGCGGAATTATAAAATTGTGTGAACATTTCACGCCAGTTATGAAAAATTATTGAAAATATTGTAAACGTATTTCATGAAATTACGCAGATGTCCGCAGGTACAAAATCACACGGCGTGTCTCATTTATTGTGATGCAATTATAGATACTAACTACTGCACATGTATTTATCATTATGTGGTTTGACTGGAGAAATGGGGATTGTGGTGTTTGCCGTCTGTCGTGTGTGATGTTTGCTGCACTTGTCCTGACGGGTGGTACTTATCAACTCACAAATACATACATGTATACATGGATCGTGTGTACATGTACATTTCGTCCCGAATATTTCGCCTTTTGACTATTTCTATGCATTTAACACTGATTATTCACAAAAATGTAATAACGCGTGTTTTGTCATCGCGTGTTTTGTTTGAATGTCTTAATTACTCATGCATATGTTGCATACTTGATTCAGTGGTTGTCATGCGTATTTAAGTCTAATCTGTTACCCGCCACAGGAACATTGTCTTGGGGGTATTTGTACCAGCATAGATCATGATCAGCTAGCAACTGATGTAACCTGATATGTACCTCTCTAAACCGGACACGCAGTTAGTCTCTGTATCCTTAATTGTATGGGTTTCATCGTCATCTATCTCTAATTATAATGCTTGTTTATGTTCGCAGAGCACACCCGCATGCATTAACATATTCATATTTTAAATTTACAGTGGAACCTCTCTAAACAGGAGGTCCCCAGGATGTCCGGTTTAGAGAGGTCCACATATCAAAATATAGCCTGTTATTCTCTGTGTATCAGCAGGAAACTACTGGAGGTCCCCAGGGTGTCCGGTTTAGAGAGGTCCACATATCAAAATATAGCCTGTTATTCTTTATGTATCAGCAGGAAACTACTGGAGGTCCCCAGGGTGTCAGGTTTAGAGAGGTCCACATATCAAAATATAGCCTGTTATTATCTGTGTATCAGCCAGGAAACTACTGGAGGTCCCCAGGGTGTCCGGTTTAGAGAGGTCCACATATCAAAATATAGCCTGTTATTATCTGTGTGGGACATACGTATGTCTTTTGCAACATGAACATGCATTATCTGGAGATGCGTCACCAAGAAACCCATCAAAATGAGATCACATATATTTTCTTGGTGTTCGGTTTAGAGAGGTTCCATTGTACGGAACAGTGCAGAGACTGGTTAAATATGTGACATGCTGATCTGGAGGTTCACTGGTCACTGGTACTGCACTACGCGCCGGGGTAAAGTACTTCAAGTCGAAATAGGCACCGGATTCCTGACGAATTCCCATTCAGCTACATGCATGAGATACTAGATAAACACATTTTCGTCTAGTAACCGGTGCAAGAAATTTGACACATATTTGCACGGTTATGAGACGAAAATTGTGTTTATGCCATAGCTCTACATGTCCGTTCTCGTCTCGTCATGAAACCGGTAATTTTTCGACGTGAAACATTTTATTTTTACGCCGGCGCGGAGTGCAGCACCAGTGCTGTAGCCGATTTCACCAATATTGCAACGTATACTTTTCTAGCAAAGTATACTTTCAGGGAGAAATTTTTAATTTTGGGATAAATTTATTAATTTTTATTATACTAAATGTATTAATGTATTATCACATTATTATTAATGTATTATCACAGCCATTTATTTTGAATGAAGCAGATTTTCAAAGTACCGAAAGTGCTGTATGTATGCGAAATTGTATGATATTTCCGATGGAATTGTTACAATAAAGTTCGATAATGTCCAGCCGTGGTAAAAGATTGCCGTGGTACTATGGAACTGTTTGAACCCGCGGTCTACGGCCTTGGGGTTCAAACAGTTCCCTCGTGCCACGGCAAACGTTTACCCACGGCTGGACATTGTCGAACCTTACGTTGTAGATATTATAGTCCATGGACCAGCCTCCATATTTAGGGGTGATTGGTACCATAAAGAGTAGTAAACGAGACCTTACTTTCCTAATAGCTTAACATCTGTAGGCTTCAAACCTGTTTGCTGGACATCTCTATATTTTAGGCCCCCCAACCCCCCCCCCCCCATGTTAAATTCCCATAGGAAAATCGTTTTTATGTTTCGCAATTAAATCGATATTTGAAGGAATTACATCAAATATAAAATATTTGAATGGAGTATGACTTGTATGTGTTTAATAGCCAAAAGTTTGTCGGCAGCTAAACGTGGAAAAGACAGCATAGTAGCTGATGGTAATAATTAGGTCACTTAGGGTCAACGGTCAAATTATATAATTGAACTCCATCGTCGTTTTAATATGTCACGTTTTGATTATTTATATGGTCACAAAACTTGGGGTACACACTTGGTATGAATTACTAATATATCTCAATATAGTTGGTCCAGCTTGACCTCTGCATGAGGTCATCAGTTCTAGGGTCAAAGGTCAAAATTTAGTTTTTTATCTAATATTTTGCCATACATTGTGTAATACCAGCAATATTATAGAGTTCATGTGCTGGATAAATGATGTTTCTGTTTTCATACTTTATATTGAACATTTAAATACAAATTTTAAAACATTGGAACAACAGCTTCCGGGTCAACGGTCAAATAAATGCATACATGGCTTATACATTTGCTTAGTGTTGTCGCTGTGCCCAGCGTGAGAAAGTTCCTGTGTTTATATAGTCCTTTAAATAGCTAAATTCCAATTCTCTGTGTCTATATAAAATGATATAAAAGAAAGGAAAATTTTAACAGGTGGCTATTTGCTCTTGTTTTATTCAAGATGGCCGCCGAATATCAAGTTATTTCCTTGTATCTGACCCATACGATACATATCCCTCCGAAAACGTCGGTATATGTCAATAAAGAAGTGGTTGCAAATCAGTTATACCAAATTAGATAATTTCAGTGTTGACATAATTACAAGATGGCCGCGAAATATGAATAGGTTGGCATGAGCACATGCTCATAGCATACATGTACAATACATGAAACATCGCACATGTTCATAGGTGCAAGCTCACATGTGGATCGTGTCTCAAATGTGAAACCAATGAAGACATTGTTGTTAATCATTAACACCATCTGACATTGCGCGTTCTTATCAATGACATATAGTTTGCCAGATTTACAGTGGGGTCAGCGTGTAAGTGCACACACGAACGAACACCACAGGTTGGAACCAACCTGTCGTGTTCGTTCGTGTATGCACTTACACGCTGACCCCACTGTACTTACCAGAACTTGGCGGAAGAAAATATTTGTGCAATGCTGACTTCACGAGTGAGCCGTTGAAGAGCTATTCACGTTAGATAATAAATACAATGCAGGGGCATCGGAACAGGTCGGGCAGATCCGGCATTTGCCCGACTAATAACTTTGACAAAAATAAATTATTGAAATATTTAGAATGCATATCAATATTATACAGAAAGGTCATGAAAGTAATTATTATTATCGATAAACATGAACTATGAATTGCCAATACTGTTAACTTAAACACGAATTCTCGGTTTGCTTTTCGTGTTGGATAAATTAAGATCACGTGTTTCCGAACGGCGTGACGTCATGTATTTTAGACGTGTTACAGTACATTTCCTTTAAAGGTACATACCCACTCAGTAGCCACAAAATGTTCTTTTGGGAATTAAATAAGTGTAAAATTGTGTCACTATTCCACCAGCTCCAAAAATTACAGGTGCCCGCTATACAGATATAATCAGTTAGTAATATGTATTTTACTGATAGTGACGCGCGGTGTCTGATTTACGTCTGATATAAAATGTATAATAATGCCAATTATTACGTGGGGTAATGGTGAATGAATATATATTTTGCAAGAAAATGTCTCAGATGATGTCTCTGATATAAACAACAGATTGTGCCTACTGAGTGGGCATGTACCTTTAATATCTTTCTAATGGAATGACATATTTTTATGAAATTTACCGCAGAAAATGCGGTACACGTTGCCCTTTATTGTATATGCGGCTTTAATCTCATAATTCTGTCGTTTTGACGAAGAATCGGTTACCCTAAATGTAAATGACTACTAGAGCATGTGAATACAACAAATAAACGGTACTCGATTCTGTGTGAAATAACTTTCAGAGCACCCATAAAACACATATGCCATCGTCTTTGGTGCGCTACATATCTTCAAAAACCGTCCGTTGGTTAGGAAGATTTTAATGAAAATCACAGTAAAAATGACGTCACAGATTATGTCACGTCGGAAAATAGGGTTCGGAAACCACGTGATCCCACACCTTGTAAATCTCGTTTTATAATACATGTATACCGGTCGATGCACAAATCTCTAAATCTCTAAACAGTTTTCTGCAATTGTTCTCATTTCTCATCAAAAGTTTATATTGTTACCACTCAGTTGAACCGTCTCGACGAGACGGTTTAACTGAGTGGTAACAACATACAATGTGAGTGGGTGATGGCGGTGCACCCCTACATCGGCCGGACCAATCTTACGATGATTCCGACGCCCCTGCAATGGAAGTCAGAACTTCAATTTCGTTGGGTGTAGAACTATATTCTTAAGAAGCATGAAACAGTCGCATATGTGACTGTGACTTGAGAAATGGGGCTTATGGGATTCGTAGCTCATAGCTCCTGATCAAATAACACGCTCACGTAGCCTGATAGCGATCTATATTGCTTGTTAAACGTGAGACGGGTGTTTCATTGGTGGAATAGCGAACTGTGCTGATCATGAGTAGCTGTGCGGATGCACAGACTGATCTGGATCTACATTGGTCGCAAAACCATAAGCCCCATTTCTCAGCCACATAATTTCTCGGGTGACAGCCACATAATGTAACATCACTAAAACGCATTACTTTTGAAACAATATAGACTGATATTGGATAGAGAAGATGACTAATGAGTATATTTACTGATGATCTAGCATGTTAAAGGTACATACCCACTCAGTAGGAACAACATGTTCTTTATATCAGAGACATCATCTGAGACATTTTCTGGCAAAATAAACATTCATTCACCATTACCCCCACGTAATAATTGACATTATTATACATATTATATCAGACGTAAATGTCCACACTGATATCAGGGGCGATAACCGTGTTTCATTAAACTACTAACGGACTCTGTATTTATTTGTTGATGTGCAATGATCATACTTTATAATCTGTCGAAAATAATTTTGTTTAGGGGACGCATTTAATTAGTATAAATAATATAAAATATCATGCCTCATTTGCATATGAAATTAGCATGATTACCACCGCGCGTCACTATCAGTAAAATCAATATTACTAAATGATTACATCTGTATAGCGGGCACTCGTAATTTTTAGAACTGGTGGAATAGTGACACAATTATACACTTATTTAATTCCCAAGATAGGCAAGAAAAGATCGTGAATTTATCAGGCTATGTGTCGAAAATGATTGCACATTTAACGTAAACTGTAGCTTCTGATCAGAATAGTCTTATTTCCAATATATGGCTATATCAAACTTTAATCACGGTGATATAAACGTCGTTAAAATGAGATTTGTGCGAATGGCCTTGAGCTCGAGGCTGTTCTTGACTTTATGACCATCGTAGAGCCACATCGGGTACGAAGATACGAATGTACAGTTTCCATTGTAGATAAATATATATATATTGATTGCTTCCCAAGACACAACGTCGGTCAGTGTAGACTGATGCGCAGTCCGATCTGGAGCTACACGTGTTATAACGGCACTAAGCCCCCTATGACATAGTGAAACACGTAATTAAGGCAACACATGTTAGGTTTACATCATCCGTCGGTGTTTATTGCGTTGGCGCTGATCATATTGCATCAATACACTGCATGTACATGTATGTGCTGATGCCTGCACAGACCTCCAGATAAGCTGCGTATTTTACGCACTTATTTTAGCAGAAAACGCATTGATTATCATAAGTGGGAGTGCAAAATACTCACAGTAATGTGAAAATATGCATTTATTTTCAAATTGAGTAGTGAAACGATTGTAATCAAGTTGAACATTTACTTAGTTGAAACAAAATACACTGTTATATGATAGAGATATATGATAGTGATTGTTTTTATCATGTGTTCCCTATTTAATGAGGAATAAAATCAATAATACGTTTGTGAAAGTAAAATTTGGGGGCATAATACTCTTTTTAGATACAAAACTTATCTGGAGCACTGCGTGCATAAAACTAATGTAGTGATCCCTATTTTGTTGTTTCTTTATGTAATGGCGTTTAACTGCCCGCCATGTTTACAGAAACAGAATATATTCAGCCCCGAAATTAGAATAACCTACATGTAACCATATGCCTGGTCAAGGGTCATTCAGCCACGCTCCTTAAAGTAATGTGATTATTACTAACCCTATTTTTATTTTGTAATGCGCATGTTGATTGGCGCAACTGTAATTGCAATTACATGTACAATGTCAACGGATATTTGGTACGTAGCTTCTTTATGGTGTGGAGATGCGCTAAGTTAATTTCGATTTGTGATTTGAGCCCCTGGTCATGGATTATCTCCCCTTTTTGGACTTTCGTAATTTTGCAGCGTAAGATGCAAAACGTTTAACCTTTTCACCCCTAAGTAACTAGAATGTATTTGTATACGTTAATTTTGCAACCTATCATACTAGTCCATTTATGAAAAGGGGGTGTTTTTGTACTAAAACATATGAAAATTACTTGCAAAAAGTGCAGATCCTGATGAGATGGCTCGTCACGAGCCGGCTCATCTGGATCTATACATTTTGCCAATACCACTATACAGGCATATGGTGTTGAAAGGGTTAGACAGTAATAGCTGTAGACGTCCTATTTAGTCAAGTGGCTTCCTCACGGTGTATTGATACGCAAAGTGAGTTTTGTTTATTTATTTAATTCCAGGCTCGTGGATTGTCTCCACATTTCAGACTATTCAATTTGGAAAATTGGGTTATTGCGATGGCGCGCTGAATGAACAAATATTTATTTCATATTCGTCGCAAACATATGAATAACCACTATATATCAGCCTCTTATAATTCTTGTGCACAATTGCAATGTACTATTTTAATACACTTACAAATGTGTTGTTATTATGCTTGTGCATTAATGAGACTTTAAAGTTAAAGAGACTGTGTCTCAGTCGAAGTCTCAGATATCTAATATGTGATTTTCGCTGCATGCACAGTAAATGACACACTTATAGAGAATAGTAGGTTAGTGCCGTGAATGGGAAAAAATATCTGGCAAGGCTCAGGAAACGGGATGGGCGAGGCTATGCCGAGCACATCCCGTTTCCGTGCCGCGCCAGATATTTTTTCCCATTCACGGCACTAACATACTATTCTATTTATCACCGTCAACACATACAAATGGCTGTAAAATGCAAAAATAGTATTGACTGGATATCAAAAATGTTTCACGGCACCGTGTTTCACGGCACATACGCACTGTGTTGACGGGATAAATATACATCAAGCGCATCATTTTATTTCATCACATTCCCAACCACATGCTTGGACGCTAATGTCAATAAGTTAAATAAGATACGTGGTTGACCATTGATTGAAAAACATGTTTATATACATGTATAATTATAATACTGAAGAAATAACCAGCGTTGCAAACAGGGTGTCCGGTTTTTCCTAGGTTTCACTGTCGGTATTTTTTCTGTTCTGTTTCGTAACCAGTCTACTGTCTGCTCCACGTTCTGCTGCCGACAAACGTTTGGCCATTGAACAAATTAAAGCTATTAAAGATATTTAAATTTCAATACTTTTTCATCAAAAAATACACCATCTTCAGAAAGACATTCAAATATCGAGTTTATTGCGAAAAAAAATAATGGGAATTAAATAATTTTGGAATTTTCAAAATATAACTTTTGTTATGTTAGTTTCATAATGTCCAAGCTATCTGGCCACGTTTCGGAGTGATTTGTCTTTTCTCTTTTCGTTTTCCGACCATCCAGGACAATACCGACCTCCTTTTTGCCCAAACTTCACCACAGGAAAATAGTGTGTGTTTTTTGCAATACAATCAATATTGTATTGAATTTCATGAAATGTTTTTTATTTTGTTATTGATGAACAAGTACTTACATTTAAGTATTCTTAGATGTAATGTGTCTGTAAACATGTAATGGCGAAACGTTCGTCGGCAGAAAAACTTTGAACAGACAATAGGCATATCTGAGACACATTGCCTTTAACAAACTGTGACTACCAGTAATTGAGCATTGCCAAATGAATGCGCCCGTTCTGTGCTCCGCTATGATGATTAATGCGAACATACAACAGGTGTTTAAATCAAATTGTTAACGCAACACGAGAATATGCATCCAGTTACTGTCACGAAACCTGCCCAAATTTTACGGATAAATAAACAATGCAAAAACATTTATTTGTTTCGGTAATATTAAATGTTATCAACATTTAAGAGTGATCCTTCTTTTTATTTCGTGAAATTTGGTCCAATATAGATTTTGGAAAAATATCAAGCCTCATTTGCATATGAAAATAGCCTGATACCACCGCGAGTCACTATCAGTAAAATAAATATTACTAAATGATTATATCTGTATAGCGGGCACTTGTAATTTAGAGAACTGGTGCACACCCGTTATCCGGAGATACGCAACTAGGGGAGGAGAACATGGAAAGGGGAACGCACAAACTAGTGGGAATTTGGAGGGTTTGTAAAATTAGCTAAAACAATATACTTTATGCATGATCAGAACAATGTGAGCTTGCAACGTTGAGGAAGAATGATTGAAGCACATGTAGCAAAAATATTGAGCTCGAACGCCGTCGTAAAAGTTGAAAATTTATAAATTCAATATAGGATTTTATTTTTTTTTGTCATTTTTGTTTAAAAAATCGTCTTTCCTGCACCAATCGTATGCTTTTCAGCACTATCAGGCATACAGTTTTGTTTGCTGATCATTTACACTGATACCTTGAAAGCGACAGCGACCAGGATCTTCTGAGAAAAAAATGGCGGCCGTTTTATGCACCGTGGTATAGCGCAAAATGGTGCACAAAAACTATGGGACTGGAGGACACAAATTGGGGAACGAGTGCACACAAACTGTGGAACGCGCTGCACAGTAAATGCCAATATACGTGGGTTTTAAGTTGCAAATTCACGTATGTATTCACGGCAATGATAACCATAATGAGAGTGTCCTGTGTATTCTCGAGGCAGATAGCGACACATTCCAGTCGGAATTATCCCGGAATAAGGACCGACTCTCATTGCAATTGAGATACTGCACAGTCCGTCAGCGGGCTGCAAAACACACATAGAGCACCCACCGCCACAAGTTTAAGAACTTTCCACCGGTAAAGACAGTGATGCTGGAGCGCGAGTGGCCTAGGGTGTAGCGAGATGGACTGTGGATCGGAGGTCCCCGAACTGCGCAGGTTCGAGACGCGGTCGGAGCCGGCGTGTTGTGTCCTTGAGCAAGACACTTTGTGGTGGTGATCGTGTAAATATTTTACACACATGTAATACATGCATGGTGACTGTCTAGATGGTACAATGTACACAGATAAGACGTACCGCAGTTACCCTTGGTGATGGGAAATAAAGAGATATCTCGCTAGGACGAGGGTGCTCCGAGGACACCGGAGGAATATATATACATACAATACAATTGCCAGGAAAATGCATCTGAGGCACTTCAATTTTCTAAATTTTCTGGGGGAGGACCCCCATACCCCCCTCACCCACGCCCCCCCCCCCCCCTTTCTCCAAATCCTGGATCCGGCCCTGACCTTGGCTGTACTACTTCGCCTGGTCATCGATTAGCATGGTTAACTGAGTTTCGCATGGTTGATTCTTCCAAACCCCGTGCTTCAAGTTATAAACGAAGTGTGGTGCGAGTTTAGGTGGTGACCTATGGTTTAATGTGTGATATGTATAAACGGGTTTACTGATTGAAATACGAAATGAGGCTCTGCTCGCCCATTAATAAACGAGCGCTGCTAAAGAAGCCTGCATTGAACAGCGAACTTACTAAAACAATGCATAATTGTGGTGAATATTGATTAAAAACTTGCATAAATTCCTTACCGACACATTTGGACCGGCCCCTGCGTAAATATTCGTGGATCCTCGTCTGCAAATATAATATTTTTGTAAATACATACGTGAATTTGCAACTTAAAACCCACGTATATTGGCATTTTCTGTGCAGCGCGTTCCACAGTTTGTGTGCACTCGTCCCCCAATTTGTGTCCTCCAGTCCCATAGTTTTTGTGCACCATTTTGCGCTATACCACGGTGCATAAAACGGCCGCCATTTTTTTCTCAGAAGATCCTGGTCGCTGTCGCTTTCAAGGTATCAGTGTAAATGATCAGCAAACATAACTGTATGCCTGATAGTGCTGAAAAGCATACGATTGGTGCAGGAAAGACGATTTTTTAAACAAAAATGACAACAAAAAATAAAATCCTATATTGAATTTATAAATTTTCAACTTTTACGACGGCGTTCGAGCTCAATATTTTTGCTACATGTGCTTCAATCATTCTTCCTCAACGTTGCAAGCTCACATTGTTCTGATCATGCATAAAATATATTGTTTTAGCTAATTTTACAAACCCTCCAAATTCCCACTAGTTTGTGCGTTCCCCTTTCCATGTTCTCCTCCCCTAGTTGCGTATCTCCGGATAACGGGTGTGTGGTGGAATAGTGACAATTATACACTTATTTAATTCCTATAGAGAACAGTGTGTGCCTACTGCGTGGGCATGTACCTTTAAATCCCCACATGGACATCTTGAAGGAGTTGAGAGGTCTCTGGGGATTTAACGTGGGAAAAAGTTTCTAAATTCCTTAATAGAGGACCGATTTTAAAAATGTAACTTTTGTTTTCTTAGTTACATCATTTCGAAGCTATCTAGCCAGATTTCAGAGTTTGTTTTACTCGTCTCACAGCTCCTCTACCTCCATTTTCCGCGTGTTAAATTCCCATAGACAAATCAATTGTTGAAATAAAATCAATAGTTGTCTAAATTTCACGAAATAAAACGCCCATTCTTAAATTTTGATAAAATTTAATGTTATCGAGAGAAATATTATTTTTGCTTTGAATAGTGTGCTTGAAGTCAAGCAGATTGACTAACTGAGCCTGAGCTGTGCTACATCTCAGGCTCAGTAAGTCAAAGTTCTTGAAACTCTGATGACCCTGACAAGATTAACGCAGGCCGCTGTGTACCTCTATTGTATAGTTGCGAACACGTAACTCTTCAAAGCACTCCCGTACCAGGGGCTACGTGACTGTGGTAACGGACCACGTGACGTGCTATACTCGTCAGCCCACAATTACGCGAGTTTTCTCACAAATATATCAGCCAATGGGAAGCGTTGGATTGTGAACGTCAATGCGTTTCAACTACTATAAAACATACAGCCCCGTGGAGGGCATATCGTTGGCAACTTTACCTTTCGACATATCCAAGATGAAATTTGTGAGTAAATTAATTTTATTTTACATATTATTTCTTAACCATTTCAACAACAATATTTTGTACGTACCATAACTCATTTATTTCTTCTGTATTAGTGTTTATAAGGTAACGAACGTTGTATTGGCAGAATCCGTACTGACTGATAACATCATGTTTTATAATTGACATGATACGAATTTTCAGGTTATACCGAATTGAAAATTGACGTCTCTTTGGCCGATCGACGTCACATGCTTTTTTTATGGACCATATTGAGTTGGTTAGTGAAACTGGTAATTGGTTTCTTTTGAATAAATGGCTTGTTAATTTCCGAATGTTGGTGTGTCAAATAAAATAAATGTGACTATTTGACACGCGACGCGCTGGTAAATATGTCATTGCACATGACGTATATATATAGACTTGCATAACCAAGTCGGCGTTAATTTCAACAGAAAGTATTGTGTTTCACCATCGGCGAGTATAAAACATTACCTGATAAATAGAATACCAGCCTAGTGTCTGTTGATATCATGTTTATCAGGCTCGGCTCGGAAACGGTAATGAATTCCGTGGCGAGCATCGGAATTCCATCGCGTTTCCAAGCCTTGCCTGGTAAACTTGATATCAATGCGGGATCGTAGTTACTTATTTCCTTTTGCATCTATTTATATAGAAATCCGGTCCTATTGTTTATTTTAGCGTTTATTTCTTATTGAATAATGCAATGCGAGCAGGGTGGACCCAGGTCAGACTGCACATCTGATTCGAGTTTACACTGTTTGCAATACAATTAGTAAGTGTTAAAATATGAATCTGGCAAGTAATGCTGTTCCTGATCAGGGGGTCGTTTCACTGAACTTCATACGACTAAAATGTTCGTAAGTGAAAAATTATGATAGTCTGTAAATTTCACATTAACAATGGTTTCTTGTAAACAATTATTGGATTTACATTTATTGAGCATAGGCTGCATGAGCAGCCTATGCTCAATAAATGTAAATCCATCAATTGAAATTTACGGACGATCATAAATTTGCACTTACGAACATCTTAGTCTTACGAAGTTTAGTGAAACGGGCCCCAGATCTCTAGGTTAACCTGGATAGTCACTAGTTAAAAACACTATAACGGCTCCTTTACACATCAACTCGTGCGACTGTCGCCTTTTTACAAGCAATAACGCCATAACATATACAATTTGGACCGGATTTCTATAAATACATTCAGAGGGAAATAAATAGTTACTATCCCTCATTCACACTAGTCCGGTGTTCTCTATGTCTGGGTACGTAACTCACTATGGGGAGAAGCAGAGGCATTCGGCGTGTTTTGGCTTTCGTCTGTACGGCTATAATTGAACGGCGCTTATACATATAATACTGAATACATTATAATAATTAATTCCACTGAGATTAAACGTCATTTGCTTTGTTGTTATAGTAAGGTATGTAGTTTGTGGTCGAACACAAGTTCGTATTGTAACAAAACATGTTTTAACTTGTAATTGTCTATGCATTGTATATTTGTCTGCAGGATAACGATAAGCCACCAATGAACATATGAACTTGCCACAGTGACTACAATATCAACGTTAGAGCCTTAAACATATTATTTCATCTGTTATGTTACGAGGTCGTGCTCAACCTAGGAAAGCCAGCTGTAATTCGATAGTATTAGCATCATTATGTTCTAACTATGCTATTTCAGCGATATAACAATACTTCTCAAATGAACATGTGTAATGTCCGGCAAAAAATACATTTATTTATCGTTAATAAAAAGCGGAATTTGTAACGATACGAGGTCGTGTCCGACCAAAGGTAGAAGCCTTGTTGTTCAGATATAGTTGTACCGATGACAGCCGAACTGCCTGTGGGGAGAAGGTGTGTATTCGTGTCATGTTAGTTCAATCGGTTAGAGCGATGGTACGGTAATCAGAGGTCCCCGGTTCGACTCCGGGCCGATGCTCATCTTTCTCGCCCTGTGACATCTATATAATACACAATGTCAGACAAGAGACTACAATTTACTCCCAATCTCATTTCGATACAAATTAGAATCAAAGAGGATGCAGACTGCCGATTAAATGCGTAATGTATCGAATCTTAAACATTTTAAAGTGGCATATAAAGATTTATTTGAGAAAAACAGTACTTTAAAAAATATACACGTGTTTTCATCATGACCCTGTGTAAAGTGGCTTTATTGAAGATATATGACGATACAAGGACTGCTGGGTTGTTTCAATCTTCACCTTTATCGGTACATAAGTATCAGCTTTTCTATCTTGTTGAACGCAACACAACATGTATGTACCTATATGGGTGAGAATAGAAAGAAAAACAAGCAGTCCTAGTATCGTCATATATCTTCAATTCAACCACTTTACACAGCGCCATGATGAAAACACGTTTTTATTTTTTTATAGTATTTCTTTCAAAGAATCCTGATATGCCCACTCTGTATGTTATAATATAGGGAGCCAAATAGTTCTGTATATTCTGTACATATGACATTTTATGACAAAATATACATTCATTCACCATTACCCTACGTATTGATTGGCATTATTATACATTTTATATCAGACATAAATTTCCACACTGATATAAGGAGCGATAACCGTCTTTCCTTAAAATGTGTATTTGTTTGGTGTGCAATGATCATACTTTATAATATGTCGAAAATATTATTTTTTCAGGTGACACATTTAATTGGTATAAGCAATTAAAACATATCATGCCTCATTTGCATATGAAAATAGCCGGATACCACCTTCTGCTATATCAGTAAAATAAATATTACTAAATGATTATATCTGTATAGTGGGCACTTGTAATTTTTAGAACTGGTGGAATAGTGACACAATTATACACTTATTTAATTCATATAAAGAACAGTTTGTGCCTACTGAGTGGGCATGTACCTTTAACCCATTCATCCCAAAGTAACTGGAATGGAGGTTAATATGTTAATATTTCTACCAATTCAATCGTCACAAACTGCTTTTAAGACGAGACCATTTATTAAAATGGGGTGGGTTTTTTTGTCTAAACAAATATAAACTTAGTTCCATTTTGTGCAAATCCTGATAATACTCGTCACGAGCCTGCTCATCTGGATCTACACTGTTTGCAAACACCAGTATAGACGTATGTAGTGTCACAGTGTAAGGTTTAATCATCGCGTGCTGTTTGACCTCGGCTGTAGTAGACAATGCTCATTCCGGGGCCAAGCCAACACAGACGTAATGCATGGGTCTCATGGCGTTACTATAACGCGCCAGTTCGCAATGGTCGCACTGACATTTTGAAATAAAGTCGGCTGCATCACGCGACATGTACTGCGGCCCCGGAATATGTATGTGTAAATCAGCTGTTTGAATTGAACGGATTATCAAAGTACCTAAAGTACTGCATATATATTCTCAAATTGCACGATATTTCTGACGGAAAGGTAACAATAACGTTCGACCATTTCCAGCCGTGGGTAAACGTTTGTCGTGGCACACTGTTTCAACCCACGGTCTACAGCTAACTATGACAAACTACCACCCAACAACAGTAGCCTATTTCACCAACATTGCAAAGTATGCTTATCTAGCAAAGTATACTTTGAGGGAGTAATCATTTATTTTTCCCGAAATGCATTATTTCATATAGAACTAACGACTGCATATATTTGATGATTAAAAGTATGCAGAATTATTATACTGAATTTAATACATTATCACAGCCAAAATGGCTGTGATAATGTAATAAATTCAGTATAATAAAAAATAACAAATTTATCCTAAAATTGAAAATTACTTCCTCAAAGTATACTTTGCTAGAAAAGTATACTTTGCAATGTTGGTGAAATAGGCTACAGATATTTGGTTTGCTTCCCGCGTTCTAGGGGTTAGAGGCACAAGTCTCAGATATGCATAGAAAGTGATGTGGTTCAAGTTGCTGCAAGAGGTACAAACTGACAGGTAGCTTGTGCATCCAGTGCAACCTCTCTACAAGAGCCACCCATGGGAAGACGCAAAACTGGCTGTTTTAGAGAGGTGGCTGTTGTAGGGAGGTTAATGCTGAATGGAAATGATTCTAAAATGCTGTCAAAACATGTTTTTATTGAGAAAGACAGCAAAAGCAGGCGACAATTTTCGTGCTCAGCTCAGGTTAGATACAGAGGGATATAAAATAGCGGCTGTTATAGAGAGGGTGTTGTTGTAGAGAGGGTGTTGTTGTAGAGAGGGTGTTGTTGTAGAGAGGGTGTTGTTGTAGAGAGGGTGTTGTTGTAGAGAGGGTGTTGTTGTGGTGTTGTTGTAGAGAGGGTGTTGTTGTATAGAGGGTGTTGTTGTAGAGAGGGTGTTGTTATAGAGAGGGTGTTGTTGTAGAGAGGGTGTTGTTGTAGAGAGGGTGTTGTTATAGAGAGGGTGTTGTTATAGAGAGGGTGTTGTTGTAGAGAGGGTGTTGTTGTAGAGAGGGTGTTGTTATAGAGAGGGTGTTGTTGTAGAGAGGGTGTTGTTGTAGAGAGGGTGTTGTTGTAGAGAGGGTGTTGTTATAGAGGGGTGTTGTTGTAGAGAGGGTGTTGTTATAGAGAGGGTGTTGTTGTAGAGAGGGTGTTGTTATAGAGAGGGTGTTGTTGTAGAGAGGGTGTTGTTATAGAGAGGGTGTTGTTGTACAATGTTGGCCATTCGGGGAGGTTCGACTGTATTTTATATTTGTTTATGACAAGCCGAATGCACAATACTTCCTCAAACCGAGGGCGAACATTCAGGTTATTGTTTGCATTAGTTTGTCGACCAAATAACATACTATAACAGACTACAATGAAAGCAGAGCATTTCGTCTCAATTAGTCGCATATTGCGACACTTTCACCAATATATATTAAATTAATCATTACATGTTGCAATAACTATTTAGACCACAGACCCCGCCTGTTGACGTAATTTCCTGTGACGCTCACCATGTGTAAGTCGATTCAGTGTCACACCGTCACTCGTGTAATAGTATCGGTGTTGGGTGATGGGACAGGGCAACCAATAAGTTAGTTATAGTTGACATATTGAATTTTTAATAAACTAATTTATTACAAAATCATTATTTGAACTATAACTATTACGTATGTGGTATCGTGGTTTCTTTTGTGTATTTCAGATTACGTGCTTGGTATTAATTGGAGTGACGCTGTTTGCGCAAGCAGACGCTTTCAGACTGAAACGGAGCCCCGGGGATGTCTGCGCAACTGACGCTGACGTAAGTGATGTTATTCATAAATATTTAAACTGTCCTTAAATTCATAATGGAATTTCCCATTCAACATTTTGCGTTTATATCCCAGTAAATTGCATATGTCGTGGTACATTGTTGATTAGTTAAAGTTTATTTGACGTCATTAAAACACACGACGTTCATCGTCGTTGTCAATAACGCCAGGCTATTGACTGGCAACGTCGCTGTCCTATGAATTGCGACAACATGACATAAAACAAGCAGATTCCTAATTTTAACGCCGTAGTTGATTATTTACATTATTGAAACTACTCGATAATGCAATGTAAATATAAGTAATACAACCATGGTCAATTGCGTTTACTGTAGTAAGAAAAACATTTGGTATGTTAAGTTTGCGACGAGTCCGGACTCCACGCACTATGAAAAGACCAAATATTGTGTTACGTAGTACGTTGTGGGGAAAAGCCAAAGAGAGTTGAACATGTCCAAAATTAGAATGTCCAGTTCACGTTTTGTCACGTTATAACCACGTTGTTCTACGTTGCTCGCGTTCTGCCACGTAGCCACGTTCTGCCACGTTTCACAACGCAGCTAAACGTGTTTCCCCAAAAGTTTCCCCAAATTATTGCAAAAACTTCTCTATTGTGTTACAGAACTAGCTTGAACCATGTGGTAAATAAAAGCTGAAAATTTATGCTCCAGTCATAGTGTCACGTTTTGGCCGCGCGGTTGTGCTCCATTTCTGACCCCACGATTTGCAAATGTCGACCGGGTGCCACGTTGTCGCACGTGCTAGCCACGCTGTCGCCTCGTTGTAGTCCAGCTGTCGCCTCGTTGTAGTCCAGCTGTCGCCTCGTTGTAGTCCCGCTGTCGCCTCGTTGTAGCCTCTCCGTCGCCACGTTGTGTCACGTTGTGCCTCGTTATGCCTCGCTGCCGCCACGCTGCAACCACGTTCAGTTAAAACCACGTTTGCCCACGTTGTAGTCACGTTCTGTCACGTTTCTCAACGTAGATAAACGTGGCGGCCAACACCTGACACTATGACCATGATGATAAAGATTTGAGAACTGTTACAAAAAGTTTAAAAAAATAAACAGACAGACAGACGATAAGTAGGGAGGATAGTTGTATTAATGTGGAAGGATGTATGGTTACTCCAGTAAGGCGTGTGTGCATTATGAAGATATTAGCTGAAGTTGATTTGAAAAACTCTTACAAAACTTTCAGAAAGATAATCAGACAGACGGGCGGACGTACGATCAGTAGCGAGGATAAGTGTATGAATGTGGAAGGATGTATCGTTACTAAGTAATGCATGCGTGCAATATGAAGATACATGTATTAGCTGAAGGCAAACAGAAATTATAGGTGATTCGAGAAACTTTTACACAAACTTTCAAAAAGTAAATGGACGGACAGAACGACGGACAGACAGGGCGAAATCTATAGGGCGATTCACCGGCCGGTGATGCAGCTGATGCTTGCTCGCCCGTGCTAAAGTAGCGATTATCACACACATACATTTCAAATAATCAATGAACGTGGCTGTGACTGGAGAAATGTTGCTTACGCATTTGATCCAGTCTGCAGCCTTGGAAATGATTGATCAAAAGTATGAGCATAGTCTGCAGATATTTACTGACGAATTAAAAGACCCAATCTCAAAGAGAGTGTCAGGGGCGTTTTCGATTCCGTCGCTCAAAATTAATAAACAGTTTAGAATAACGGACCAAACATCAATCTTGACAGCTGAACTCGTTTGAATTATTAGAGCAATGAACTGGGTGATTGAATATGAACCACTGTTTTCTGTTATATTCACCGACTCTCTCAGTGGTTTGCAAGCTATCAAAAATTACACTCCCTTTTCCAGGCCAGATTTAGTATTCGAAAGTTGGCATACGTATAACATTGCACTTAAACAAGGCCTGGACATTAAACTGGAATGGATCCCAGTAGGAATCATGTAGGAATTTATGGAAACGAAGCGACAGACAGTCTGGCAAAGGCGGCCCTCTCACATCCGGGCATTGACACCAGGGTTGGATTATCCCCTATAGAGGTTTACTCTATTATTCGGCATAACATTATTCAAAAATGGCAGAAAGAAGTAGACTTCAATTATAAGATACAGAAAACATTTTTGGCACCCTCTGTCAGACTAAAACCTACATAAATATATCAGGAAAACAATATTGGACAAAAGTATCACTCGACTGAAATGTAATATGATCACGTTACTTCCTGGCTCCTTTGGCGCAATTATGAAAAACATTCCAGCTGACTGTAAAACATGTAAAACCCCGGTTACATCCGCCCACCTTCTTCTCCTCTGTCCGGAGTTCGATATACAGCGGGATAAACTTAGTCGCGAGCTTGTCGGACTGCAGACTCCAATGATATTGTCCTCCATCCTGTGCCCCAGTATTGAAAGGATCAGCCAGTTGTGACTCATGCGAAACTTGTTGAATATTATAATTTCACAAATTCCTAGTATGTGTTTATAGATACCAGGGCATGAGAAAAAGATAATGTTCACATATTCACGTTTCACTATTCCATAAACAACATTCTATTAGGATTACAATGATACATGTATATTACTTTCAAGAATATGCCATTGAGAAAATTGTAGCTACTTGACAAATACGTCAATAAAACGTTGGCGATATTAACGAATTATGTTACGGACCCTGAGAAATCTGATGTCGTGTAAGTTTGTATGTCCTACGTTTTGTTATATTGTACATTTATTAATCCAAATTGAACAAATCTCGCGATTCTGAACATGTCTATTCTGAATAACCGCAGTGTTTAATCTTTGTACGTGGCTGCCATAAGCCTAAGTGTGTGTCGGCTGCGTTGATTCCACGCCATGTAACTTTATCGCGCGTTTACTCCATTACAGATCGTTTACCACGCCAATGTTGGAAATGTCATGGACAGGCCCATTTATTCAGATCAGTTCGTATTATATTCTATCAGATAATAGTTTCTACGTGTTCAACGAACATACAAATCCAAAACATCCTGAAATCCGTGCGACTAGTATTCTACACATAATCAGAATATGTAGCTAACAGGGATAGTAGATTTACAAAGACAATCTACTATTGTTATGAATATCTACTACAGATAAACGACGCATACAATTCAAATAGAACCGCATCGGTTTCATAGCATACGACACTTTATCATATACCTACCCATGAAATACATAGTTATACGATGTAAATAAAAGTAATGTGTTCTCATCTATGAAATAAACATCTTCCGGTGAAAATACGACTACTTCCGCTATTTATATTTATAACGCGCACCTGCAGTGCCGGACTGCAAATATGCTGCAAATACACATTCATTACCGTATACAGTCTAAAAAAACTGCTAATTTCCATGGAGCGGTATATAATAAATAGAATATTCATATTTGTGCAACGAATATGACATATATATATATTCATCTCGTGGTGTGAAATGTCCATGTGTCACTCGTGCCGAACGGTACTCGTGAAATATGGACATTTCACACCACTCGATGAACATATATGTCATATTAGTTGCAAAAATATGAATATCCTCTATATATTATGCGACAATGTCCCTGTCTATTGGTTACGCGAAGCTACACACACTTTATATACATTGCAACTGGCAAGCGTTGCAATAATTGTCTAATGTCATACAGCTAAAGCACTTAGTTAACACGATTAGCATCACAGTATATACTTTCCAATGTAGCGGGGAGATAATATTTGCCATTTTACACCACCAACTACATTATGTTGTTTTCAATCATATTTTCCTTCAACCTAAATTCAACTGATATTGAAACATTTAATATCCAATTCAACAACATGTCCTGGAAGTATTTCAACAGACCACTTTATTTTAAAGCATAATGCATTGTACTAACTTAAAGTTAGTCACTGCCATACATATAGTCGACGACAAGTTCAACCTATTAATTAGATGACACTCATTGAAGTGTATTCTATAAACCTGATGTTCGAGTTTACTGCGTATGCTGTCAAATACAGATATGAGTAGTATTTTGCTATGCATGTCGTGTTTTAACAGCTACTGGTATTACTTTGAAGTACAATGCTGCTATGACGTACTTGTAAGGGTAATACATGGTATGTGCAAAACGATGTTGTCCGGCAGAGCTCGCGACAGCGTCCACAATGCTACTCAATTTGATTATTTTGTCCCTTCTTTTGTAGCATTTGCTTTGTTTCATGGTATTTATGGGTGACTTGTCACATGATTGTCGCATATTAGATTATAGTGTTGTGGTTTGTCACTGTCAGGGTGTTGCCTTATTGGCCGTTTATTTCGTCGTTGAATATTTCCTCTATGTTACTGTCTCTGTGCGCCATAATAAGAAGTTAAGGAGACCGTGAGGGCGTTGTAACGCCATGCTAACCACATTTAACTGTCTATTATAACTATATTGATCACTGACTGACGGCAGGGTACGGTTCCTTGGACAGTGCGTGAGTGTCTTTTTGTATTTTATTTTATTTTATTGTCACTGCTGTTTTCTCATTTATTTAATTAGAAAGTGATTTATGAATTAATTGATTTCGTGTTGGGTATCAAATAGCGTTTATAATGAGTAATTAAGTTAAGTATGAAACATACGCAGTATATATCCTTGTTTATATATCATTTTATGTGTGGTTTATATATATCAATGTCGTAATAGTAAAACAATCCGCTGTTGGGTGAAACTTATTTGTATATGCAATATGTAGCAGTGGTGCCTTTCAGTGACGGACCCACACATGAAGCAACAAGACGTATATGGATGTTCAATATATATCGGAGGATTATAATCGACTGGTGTAAAGAAGATCATGACTGGTGATTAAATCATATAGTTATTGCAGTATTCAAATGAGATTCACTTGCAGCTTATAATGAACATGTAACAGTACAATGCTTTATGATATTCGAAAACTAGGTATTGGCATGCGATACACGTATGTCGTCAACATCATGTTTGTGAAATGCGCTCAGTGAAAATAGAAAATGATCTGATGGAGTAAAGTAGTTTTAGACTTAATTATATATACTTCGCTAACACTTAAGTGCGTATAAGCTATGTCTGTACTATTTATATGTCAGTGGGACATAACAACGTTTACTGTTTGATTAAATGAAGGAAATATACTGGATGCAATATCGCCCGACTTATTGGTCGAAGCTCATATATATGAAGAGCATATATAGAACCAAAACGAAAGTAGCAAAGTGGCTTTGTCTGTTTTATACAAAGGCCATACTTACTCAGGTATATTATAATCATTTGTAACAACAGAAAAAAAGACATTACGGTAATCGTCGTATCTAATATTAAATAGCCCATACCAATAAATTGCTGCGGTACAGTGTGAACTTATGGCGACCATCTTAGAATATGGTAAACTAGGCATTTATCCAAGTATGTATTACATTCGTTTTACTGTGTCAATGTGATTATGTTTACTTGTTTTAAATTATTAATGCCATCCAGTAAATAACACGGTGTAAATTGATGAGGAATCGTGATATTTGGCGTCCATCTTGGATTTTGGTAAGCAAAACAGTTATCCAAGCATGTTTTGCTAGTGTCATGGCCATTTACTGTGTATGTATGATCGTATGTTTTGAAATGTTAAATGATGTAATAAAAGCGACACGATGACATATGAACCGATATTGTGATTGTTGGCGGCCATTTTGGATTTATATACATAATTTCTCAAGTAATAAATATTTATTGAAGGAGTATAAGCTTATATTTCAATTATAAAATATAATCCAATACGAATAAACCAAGAACTGGTCATATAAAATAGTTGTATTTATCGTTTAGTTTGGTGGGGTAAGGTATTGCTGTATCTTGGATTTTGGCGGACATTTTGAATGAAAATGTTCTAGTTCGATTGTACGTAAATCACAAATACTAGTTGCAATGTTTTCAGTACGTCTTACAGCGTGTACATGCTATTATGTGGCAGATTTATGTGAACGTTTGCAAAACAACCCTTTTACGGGCAGAACATGTTGTTGTTAGGGGCGGGGTCCACTTATAGGGGCATACAATCTTTAAACTAAGACTTATAAATTGCTATCATGCGGAAATGATATGCTGGAATATATACCTTTAAAGAAAATATAGTGGCAAGTTACCCACCCCCAACCCCCCCCCCCCCCCAAATAGTAATGGTGACCTCTCCTGGCTCACCCACAGAATTCGCTGTGGAAGAAATTCCACAGCGAATTCGGTGTAAAATGGCTGATGGCGCTTTCACGGTGAAGGGAGCGACCCAGTAAGCGGATTGAAACCATGGAACATTACACGAAATCTTCGAGATTTGTGTTAATGTATTAGCAACTTTAACATATATGCAGAAAATCCTCCCCAAACAGTGGTTTCGACACGCTGTAACACGCTATAGGCGAGTAAAACAATTACGACTTCGTGTGGCTTTTTCTTACAATGGTGACGAATGCCAGTTTATTACCTTTCATAATTAAATAATCTTCAGACACGGGTGCATTTTAATTGTTGTGTACATTGTTTAGAAAGGTGTTTCATGTATATACAAACAATATTTTAACATCCAAGACACGCTAGAATCACCTGTGGCACAGAGTGATCATGATCTGCACTGTTCGCCATTCCTTCACGAAACACCCGTCATACTTCTAACAAGCAATACAGTTCGTTATCAGGCTTACAGGAGTGTGCTATTTGATCAGGAGCTACACTGGTCACAAATCCTATAAGCCACATTTATCCCGTCAACACAGTGCGTATGATCCGTGAAACACGGTGCCGTGAACATTTTTGATATCCTGTCAATACGACCTAACCACTGCATATGAATATGTGCGGTTGCTTGTGTTATTTTTTTTGCATTTTAAAGCCATTTGTATGTGTTGACGGGATAAATAGAATAGTAGGTTAGTGCCGTGAATGGGAAAAATATCTGGCGCGGCACGGAAACGGGATGTGCTCGGCAGAGCCTCACCCATCCCGTTTCCTGAGCCTTGCCAGATATTTGTTTCCATTCACGGCACTAACCTACTATTCTCTATTTCTCCTGTCTCAGCCACCATTAGTGTGTCTTCCTTGTAGTGCGATATCGATATCGGCGAAGAATGTGTAGAGGCCTGTTATTGCCCACCAGATCTTACCTGCTTGGGAAGATGTTTTCCTACAAGTAAGCATTGCCAAATCATTAACTTTACAGGTCAATTGAACAACTTTTTGTTTTTGGTAAATACAGTGGGGTCAGCATGTCAGGGTGTAAGTGCACACACGAACGAACACGACAGGTTGCTTCCACTTACACGCTGACCCCACTGTACATGTAATACAATTGTTAATATGAAATAAAAGCTGAAAACCGCATGTAAAAATAACAAATATTAAACAAGGTACAAATGTTTGAACATTTTAATTAGCTGAAATATGCGAGTTCCACTATGACGTTAGCAATGAACAATTATTGATATGCCCCCTATGCGATATCAAGGGGTTGGGCATATTGCGTTGCTCATGAGGTCGAGTAGTGAAAATATTGTAATAAGTTGAAAATTCACTTCGTTGAGCTGCAAAAAGCAAACAGTGTTTTCTTTTTTGCAGCTCAAATAAGTGATTTTTTTCATCATTTATTCCCTATTTAATAAGGAAGAAAATCAATAATACATTTGTAAAAGTTTTTTTGTGTTTTTTTTTTGGGGGTGGGGGGGGGGGGAGGGGGAGAGGGTGCAATCAAACACAATGGTGCGATTGCTTTATATACTTATGTCATTTTCGGTGCATGAAGCCAATAAACGCACATTGGATATCTGAACCATCATCCGACACACAGTCACTTTAATAGCTAAAAGTAGATCAGCAGAAAACCGTGAAACATACTAATATTGCCTATATTTGAATGTATTTCCTCTACTTTACAGGCGACTGTAACTGTGGTGTGCCTGATTGTCACTACGGCGTCGGCGTTCTCATATGTGACTGCAGTAGCTGTCCACTTAACGACGGTGGGCTACACTGTGACAGACCTGCATCCGCAAGTAAGATATATAGAGAATAGTAGGTTAGTGCCGTGAATGGGAAAAATATCTGGCAAGGCTTAGGAAACGGGATAGGCGAGGCTCTGCCGAGCACATCCCGCTTCCGTGCCGCGCCAGATATTGTTTTCCCATTCACGGCACTAACCTACTATTCTATTTATCCCGTCAACTCTACAAACAGCTTTAACGGGATAAAACGTGGATGACGGCGGGCTACGCTGCGACCAGCCTGCAACCTCAGGTAACGCCGTGTTCTATCGCCTCTGGGTTGGTCATTATTTACTTACCCGTACTTTTCATTCAACCTAGAGATATATCGTATTATAATTTATCAGGTAACCTGTCATGTATTTGCCGAATACGTACTGACTGATAACATACTGTTGTATCTGACATTGACCTGATACAAACATCCGGATTACAACGAAGTGAAAACTGACATTCCATTGGTCGGATGACGTCGCGTGACATTACCGAATGATGTCAGTGTAATGACGCAACGTAAACAAGTCCGCGTTCTGTGCATATATAACGACGTCATCTGTGGTAATTTTCGAGCAGAAAACGTTACCTGATAAATAGCATACCAGGATACTGTATTTTGATATCAAGTTTACCAGGCTCGGCTCGGAAACGGCAGGGATTCCTACGCGTTTCATAGCCTTGTCTGATAAACTCAAAAGACACTAGCCTGGTATTCTCTATGTATTAGCGGCTGTACAACCCGTGTCGATGAGGGCGGGCTACACTGCGACCAGCCTGGAGCCTCAGGTAACAACGTGTTCTATCACCTCTGGGTTGTTCACCAACCCTTACGAGAATACAATCTACAGATACAGTTATACTTCGCATTATATAGAGGATATTCATATTTTTGCAACGAATATGACATATATGTTCATCAAGTGGTGTGAAATGTCCATATTTCACGAGTGCCGTTAGGCACACCACGAGATGAAAAAATATGAATATTCTATTTATTATATACCGCTCCATGGACATTAGCAGTTTTTTAGACAGTATACGGTAATGAATGTGTATTTGCAGCCTATTTGCGCTGTTTTCCCGAACATAGATTTTATGAATATAGACAGCGGAAGTAGTCGTATTTTCACCGGAAGTTGTTTATGACTTTTATTTACATCGTATAGCTATGTATTTCATGGGTAGGTATATAATAAAACTTAATATTCTAATGCATCGATAATAGAAACGACGCATCTGATTGGTCAAGTGTAATCGCAGCCTATAAACTATGACATATAAAACCTCCGTTTTACCACTTTGTGTTTTATTAACGGATTTATGTAACCCTACACGCTTTTGTAAACAATGGTGGCGGGGAATCCAAATTTGTTACAAATCATTTTCGGCACTTTTTCAGTTATCTATTTTGCCATGTTGATCTGTACAACCCAAAGCGGAAAAGGGAATCGACCAACGACTGGCGAAAATTACTTCAGGGTGGTCATTCAACAAATTCTCAAAAATAGTCTGTACCCCACCCACTCAAAATGCATGCAACCTGAAGAATCTAGTGATCAACTCAAATTCTCAAATGCAAACTCAGTATGCCAGTACCAGCCTACAATATTACGAATTTCAATGTGCACATACATGACTATGCATAATAAACTGTATTGCAGGTGGATAATCACCTGAATTATGTTTACACTTGTTGATAGTTCCGTTCTAAAAATCACACGAACCCAATGTTGGCAAAAGTTTCGGCAGAAATGTTAGCATTTTTTTTTAAATTAATAAAAACAATTAACTGCTGAAACTAAACATAGAAAGTATAACATATAACAAACATATAACACTTCTTATAATAAGCTTTAGAGTTGAGTACATGTGTACGTGTGTAGAACAATCCCCGTTAATCTCAATTTGAAATGGGAATATTCTTCAGCGGAGTTACATTTCTTCAACTTCATTTGGTGTGAGGCGATAATCGAAGACGAGAACAACCAGCTGACGTATCGAAAAACATCACTGTTCGTGATATGCTCCGACATTTCAGAAAGCAGGGAGCACATTATAATGCAGTATATTAATGGGGGATAGCCATGTTTTGTTTTTCTATTTGGAGCGGTATTAATATTGCTTTACGCCATTTTGGCGCTATTCATAATCATCATGTTCAGCGACGTTGCTGGTGAAGAGCGTGATATGAATAGCAACGTCATGGATTTTAATGACGTCAACGAGGCTTTAGCCAATCAACAACGTCGCTCCGCCTTCAGGTCAATATGACATTTTGAATCAACTTTCTCAGGTCAATGTGCATTTATATCGAAGATCACGTGACCAGCATCTGACCAATCGCAGACACGGATGTTTCTCGATTGATAATAATAAGAAGTATGTTACATTACGTGCTGCCAACACCAACGTAACGTCACGTTTCACACTGTTCTATGACGTTACGTAGTATATGTATATGGTAGGCTGTACACTATTGGTATATCGGTGAAACATCAAACTTGCGGAATCGCAGAACTGTCCACGCACAACAAATACGAGACCCTGCACCTCATCAAATACCATATAGATGTATGTGCTAAAGACCGATCACCGACATTTCAGATGTTTGCCTTTATAAATTTAAAGCAAGTAGAACTCTCCAAATATCATCCAGGCCACTGTTATCTACAGTGTTGCCAAAAAGCACAACGTTTAAGTGCGTTCATTGTCACATGAAACTCTTTCACAAATTCAAACGTCTTCTTCTCCGAAACCACTGGGCCGATGTTGGTCAAACTTTCGTCAAACACACATTGTACAGGTAGGGGGACTACAATTTTTCACAAATTATTAAAAAAATCTTCTTCTCACGAAATTTGGCACGAATTATCGATGTACAATGACCTTTCAAAGTTGTTAAAATCGGGACCCCAGGGTCAGAAATGGACGTGGCCCGGGGGGGGGGGGGAGGGGGCAAATATGGGACAAGTTTCATAGCGAAGACATTTACGAGACGACCGCTCTGGTGCAGTTTCCATCGAAATCGGATGATTGTGTCATCCAAGATGGCCGCCGAAACGTTTTGATTGATGCTTGGGCCTAACTGACGCGATGGACTTGCACGCCGTTCTGCGAAAGCAGAAGAAAAAACTTGAAGGTTTGAATCTGTGCAATCTGGGTAGAACCAGTTCGCGAGCTTAAGGCCGCAGAGACAAATTGTGCATGCAGATCACTGACGGCGGTCCCATCGGGTGACCTCGAATGCAGTGATACTGGCACGAAGTCAGTGTTTTAGTCCTAAAAAGGAATGTTTTGAGTCTGTTTTGGTTTGTTGTTGCCTGCTGATGCCAACAACCATTTGGTATCGTGGCGTTGAAGTTGTATATGTCTGCTTATCCGATAGCACAGTGCTTGCAGCTGTGTACCATGGGGGGCCGCGCTATGTGCCTGCGGCTCGTGTCATCAGCCGACTGTCTCCATGTCTTTGTTTTACATATACGTGTGCATCATGCTTACTCAAAGCTGAAATAAAATATTTGATTAGTGATATGTTCTATTCTACACATGCCGTAAAACCCACGCATGCTTACACTCATGGTCGCATGCTTGCGTGCATTTCACTTACACCGTGTATTTCATGGATTATGGAACGGTTTATTCATCGTTCTTGAGGTGTTGTGGTGTGCATAATAAATTTGTGAATTTAATAATCCATTGGTTACGTCCTTGATAGGCCAGCGACTGGCCGTGGCAGCCGATGAGGTTATGAACATGTTATCTTGTCAGGCGCTGAACAGATTGTTAGTTCTCCCACAGGGCCTCCACCTCCAGTCCCCTGCAGTGGGCTGCCACTGGTGTCTGGTACGCTGGTATACATGTGCATACTTACTGTTTTCCCTTTGTTGGCATCTATGCATAGCCCATTGCAGTTTCGGATTCAGATGGTGTGTCCTTTTTACCGGTACACACGCCTTAGCAACCTCAAACCGCAATGTACTCTTACTTATTTGGCATACCACAATGTTTTATTACAACTACCTGCCACCCAGGCCGATCTATGTGGTCGTATGCATAGCCCACCACATCCCTGGATTCAGATCGTGTGTCCTTTTTATCTGTACACACACCTTAGCAACCCAGAGCCGTAGTGAACTTCTGCACGAACACACCCACCGAGTTGGCGGCCTGCAGCCACAACTTTCTTTTCGAATTTCCATGTGATATTTCTATATTTCCAACAGCTGATTATTTACATGTTTTACTGCGCGGCCTGCCCCCGGGCCCACTGGCGTGTTCGATTTTGTTGTGTCATTCCCTCTCGCAGCCCCGAACTCAGATGGCGTGTCCGTTTTATTGGTACACACGCCTTAGCAATCTGGAGCGCAGTTGGGACGCGCTAGATAACACTGGCGGTCCCAGACTTTCACCGTTACATGTCCTTACTTGTGGCCCGCTCTTCATCTCGCGCTAATGGGCGCACACAGAGTCTTATAGATATTTTATTCCTGTTTCCTGAACAAGTTTGTAAGAGGGTGGGGGTTGGGGTGAGTGGGTGTGTGATTTCCTCCGTGGGTCTGGCTGGCTAGCATATATTTGTTTATTTTTATTAATTTATTATTATTATTCTTATTTCCTATATTATATCCCAGAAATGTGTGGCCTTTATATAATTTAGAAGAGCTTGGTATACCTGTGCTTCCAACTCTGATGGTGGGAACAGCAGGCTGTAGATGTCATTTCTTAGGTTGCATTTGAGCGCTGCGGCTAAGTCTTTGCGTTGCTCAGAGAGTGCGGAACAGTGATATATATTGTAACCAACACCCCGGCCCTGGTTGGCTGCACGGTAGTGTTATTACTGTCTATCTGGAGTTCAAGTTAATAACAACGAGCGTCTGAACTCATTCTTATTTATTAAAGCAAGAGCCTCGTGTCAGGATGGCTCGCGTGAACTCAAATCAACAATATTATGTGACAAAGTACTAAGTTATTCAGCGTGACGGGAACTAACTGTGTACCCGAGTCGACAATATGTTACTAGCGGTTACTGACAATATGAGTGGGTCAGTCGGCTGATAAGTTAGTTACTGACTTGCAAATGTAAATGTAAATGCTTTGATTTAACAACGGCACTGGCTCGATGACCTTGCATGTCGGGACCGATTATTTACGTCCCCATCCGATATGACTATACTAGCACGAAGTTTTCTTGCTGCCCAAGACTTGCTAACTTGCGCAGCTCGCCTCCTTTATATAGACGAGATGCGAGCAGCAGCCGTGCGAGCCCCAATCAAATTTCCCTCTGCAAATACGTTTAATCAATCATTAGCTGTTGCTGGGACGTTAAGATCATTCACTTTCTATCACAAGTAGCTATCACTATCGGAAGTCAAACCCAAATATTAAGGTATCATGAAATATAATCGTCGTTAATAATTAAATTTAAAAATAAGTATATATATGTGATGAAATTGGTAGCATACTTAGTCTAGTAAAATTTTAAAATACGTGCGGTGATAGCAGCAGATACATCTTACAATTATATTGGTTGCTAGTTCCTTTCAGATAAACATGCTTGATCGAGTAGTGTTATTTGTAATATCCATTGATTTTACAATACTTCACTCATTATGATCATATTTACCTAATCATCAATAACTTAAAGAATATATTGTTGTATGCAGCATTCACATGCTAACAAGTGGCACATTCCACAAGTTACCAGCAGGAACTGGTATATCATATGCATACCACTACAGTATTTCTCCCATGCATAACATTTATGTAATCATATATATATTGATCAACATAATTATGTATCCCCTGTCTTGAGTAATGACTGAATCGAATAGTACTCGTACTGTTGTTGTTGCAAAATGCAATGCCGCATAACATGTATCAAATGATACAGGTTTCAACTCTTTCTGGTATGCATACATCTGACGCATGCCTTTATGGTACACCCAAGAGAAACTAAAACATATATAACCATTAGGCAATATTAAACTCATGTTTTTGTTAATGCTAGGAATATAAATTGATTAATTGTGCTTAGCGGCCTGTCAACAGCTACAGTCATTCTAGACACCGGTCAACTGGGATAAATCCCGGAAATCACCTGTAAAGGGGTGACCCAAAATTAGAACTGAGTGTTTACATCAAGAACATATATATTTAGCTCTCAAATTAGAATATCCGGATATGGTGCCAGGCCCTCAGCACAGCAATAGTCACATAATCCGAACCCCTGAAAGTAATTGGGTTACAATAGTCTTACCATGTGGATAACTTGATTCAACTCCCACATACCAGACAGCCAAAATGTACATTAGGGCCAAATCATGGATATCGCAATTCTTGTAAGGATGAAATGCATCATTAAAATAACCGTCTCACAAATCTATTTGCATTATATAAAATACATAAAGTGCACACTAGTAAACAATATATACCTAGTAGCCATCTGAGAAGATAATGCTGCCTAAAGATATTCTGGACCTATACTGAAAACATCAGCTTTGGCTTATTTTTTTCCGATCTTTGGCGATTTTATGTCTAATACTATTCGCCTATTTCCTATGTGTTTATTATTGCATAATACATATACAATATTGTTCTATCCGTTGTTCAGTTTTATTTTTTAAACCACACATGCTGTTACTTTCTTGTTATATGATCTATTTATGTCATACCATAACATCGTTGTTGCTAATGTTTCTATTTCGTCCTCATCTCTACACACCCTGCATGTTGGGATTGGCTCATCGTCTCTTAATGGATGATTTACGCCTATGCCATTGCGACCTACTGTCTGTTCCACGTTTTGCTGCTGACGAACTTTTGGCCATTAAACACATTAAATCTAAAAAATATTTAAAAGTAAGTACTTTTTCATCAATAACAAAAAGTCACCCTCCCCAAAAAACATATTGATTTTATTGAGAAAATATGAAAAACGAAAAGTTTTGGAAATTTACTCCGAAACCTGGCGAGATAGCTTGATAATGATGTAAATAAGAAAACAAAAGTTAGATTTTGAAAATCGGTCTACAAATAAAAAGAAAATTAAAAAAAAAAAAATTGTTTGCCCCTTGTGAAATTCCCATAGGAAAATCTTTTTTTCAATATTTGATGGAATTTCATCAAATGCATTTTTTTGGGGAGGGTGACTTTTTTGTTATTGATAAAAAAGTACTTTCTTTAAATATTTTTTAAGATTTAATGTGTTTAATAGCCAAAAGTTCGTCGGCAACAAAACGTAGAATAAGAGTATCCATCATATGCATTGGTGTGGGACAAGGATATTTCATCCGAGTGTCAGAATATGTCGTCGGAAACGAGGCTTTGCCGAGTTTCTGACGACATATTCTGATCACGAGGATGGAATATCCTTGTTCCACACCAGGGATTATAATGGATACTTTTTCTCGCCCTTTTATATAACATATTTGCGAATCTTAAAATATTTATCTGACCCAGAATAAGACTAAACTTTTTATTCTCGGGTTTGCCATATCAACAAATGGGTTAAAACAAAGTTTTCACCCACGAATTGGACGCTAATGCCAGTTCAGTGGATCGTTTACAAATTATTATCAAAGTAATCTTCAATGCACAGGTGACGGGAACAAAAATCGCATGACGGTGTATATATAGTATATTAAATGTTAACAACGAACTTTGCGAAGTGAAATACGTGCCTTTTAAAAATCTGTTAATATGATAGAAATCGGTACCTTACTATTCCATTTGATGTTTAATATTTGTGAAAATACACCAGTCCGGGTCTCGGTGCCGTTTACTGGGTGTAAGAGTACCTTGCGCCTGTGGTACAGCACTAGATTTGTAACCTAGTCCTCCCCGGAAAAAGTCGTCGTTTACGAGGGTCCCTGAATTGTTGCTCACATTTCTCATTATCGAGTATTTTCATAGAACGCCTATATTCTCGTGAATAGTTACAGGCGTTCTATAATTACAATCGGTCGATGGGCCGAATGGGGTTCGCTGCGGGAAACTTCGTAAAATGAAAGTGTGCCAATACCAACAAGATATATGTTAGTTCAATATTGAAACATGCTAACACCTGTAGACATTGATAGGTTATATTAAAATAATAATACGCATGTAATTTGCAAAAAAATAGCTTCCCAATGAAATTTAGTTTAAATAGATTATCCCGTATGGAGCCTCATTTAGAACCTCTGGTACATTTAGAGTCAATATTTGAACCGTTTTACTAAACGCCATAGTGTCATGTGTCCAATTTATTGGACACAGGACACTTTTTTTTAATGTAATATACCAACCAATAACAAATTTACGTTTAAAAAGTCAGCTATTTGTTGTTAAATGCGATTGTATTTTCATTGTGACGTCATACTATATTTCGTGTCCTGCCAAACGCGTAATAATACAATGATTGGTCATATTGCCATTACACGTACTGCCATCGTGATTGCTGTCTTCGTTGTTGATAAGCTCTAAATACGGAAATACAGATACTCATTGTGTACTCAACGATTTGTGAATGCTACAGACGTACATTTCTGCAAATTTGCTAAAGTTGAGAGGACAATACGGCGACAGCCAAGAGACATCAATAATTGACCTACATTTTACATAAGTCTACTACTAGGCTACTAGCTGCCAGACACGAAACATTTGTTTCAGGTAGGAATTATTTCTTTATTACTGTTGACCAATATTTGAATCGTGCTGACTTCGACAGCACTTTTAACCACAGGGCTACTAAAATAATTCCATTGTATTCAATCTAACATGAATTCATGTGGTGGGGGATATTCAACATTGCCTGTGCATGTGCCGAGTCATTGGTTTTCGCGACCAATGTTGTTTCTACAATTGTTGTTTAAATAGCTAATTTCTAATTTATGGTGCATCTCGGACTCTGTGTGTTTGTGGCACCTCGATACTTGTAGATTCACTTTGAATATATGTTTTCAGTCCAACAAGTCGATTCATTATCTATTTAGGCTATTATCTGTTATCTATTGTCTATATAGGCTTTTAGCCACTTAAAACAGACACTACTTTCACCCCCCCCCCCCCCCACCCCCGCCAGTCAAATGTGTTTATAAAAACTGTAACAACAGTGATGAAAAAAGTAAAAAATTGAGGTGTGCGAATCCAGGTACACTGCATTTTCACAGCGGTGAATTTTCCCCGAAATATCATGAATATAGGCCGGTGCAGTATTTCTATTAAGTAAGTGTACCCGGCTTCGCACCGTGTATGTGGCTTTGCACACACCAATATTTTACATGTCTGATTATTCATGTTGTTTTCTTAAGACAAGTGTTTTCAGAAAGTCACGTGTTTACACGATTTAGAAAACTATAACAACAGTGACCAAACAAGTAAAAAAATTGAAGTGCAGTATTTGTATTAAGTATTTGTATTGCAGTGGGTGGGCTTCCTAAAATTTATTTGTACACAGGGTACCCATGTTTGGTCTGGGGTGGTGATGAGGGACTTTTTTGCTTCATTGGGTGACCTCTACCACGAAATATGGGCGGGGGTGGAAGGGACTGTATGTTTGTTGAGATTACAATCATGTCTGTTAATTCTGCGCACCTAATAATAATTTTCGTGAAAATGTCCATATTCAGTCAAAATTCACTGAACATTAAAGGCAGTTCTTAGCCAAGATAATCACGGCTAAGCAGATGGCTTTTACTATTTCATCTGTCCGTCTATTATCTGTATCCGCCTAGCGGAGACCCAGCCAAATTTGGATCAAAATATCAGTCCATTTTGTCCTTGAGTTTTGCGAATAATACGGGAATAAAATGATAACCAATGTCGGTATATTTGCATGTGTATTATTGGTTTATGAAGCAGATCTGTTGTTGATCTATTCATTTAGTAAGCAGGACCACTAATCATTTTGACCATGTTCTGAATAACTTTTTACCAAACTATTGGAATGGGATAAAATTGTGACTTAGTATACCGTTAATCAGCTGATTTATTCCAAAATCAACATAATTTATTCTGACGTAAGCTGGGCAAAACATTACGTGAATTGTGCATTAGCCGGTGCGCAGAATTAGCCGAAATGACATTTTTTAAATATATGTTGTTGGGTTACCATAAATGAGAAATTCCACGACTTGCTACTAAATTTCTCTGTTTCGCACTAATACAATTAGCTTACCATATTCTTGACACTTTTCTAAATAGATGCCCCTTCAGTTGTATGTTTTATGCCGTTGAAAAGAAAAAAATGTAAATGTAAAGCTATATATAACGGAAATTACATTTCTGAGACCCCTGGTCCCTTGAAGTGGAAATAAAATTAAAAAAATGACGAGAACAATTGGCTATACTATTATAAATGTAACAACTGGACTGTCACCCAATGGAATAAACACAGTTTAATGAATTATTGGTTCTACATCGAAACTAGAAAAACGACACAAATATGTACATAAAATATAGAATCACTGATGTCTCATTATTATTGAACCATGTTATTGTAGTTGCGAACAATAACTCTTGCAATCTACTCCTGTACCGTCTGTAGCAGAGTTACTATTCCATTCATACATGTAGGCTTCCTCTACATAATAGCTAATCAGATCTGATTTACACTTTAGTTGTTAATTGTGACACAATTTGTATATTTTCCATCTGAAAAAAAAATATTATAAAAGTAATACGTATGGATCACGATTTGCCTGGTTTGGCCCTCAGGTACGTTTTCATCTTTCGCTCTTTCTGTTACTGGGAGTTGAATTGGGTTATTGCCCATTATAGAAGTAGTAAGATTATTACTGATCCTACTGCTTTTGGGAGGGGCCATGTGATTCTGGTGTGGCGAGGACCTCGCATCAGATCAGGATCATCCTGATTTAAGGGTTGAGTATATAGTTCTTTTATTGTAAATATTCATTTCTGATTTTAGGATTTTCCCCCCATTTGTACATGTACTTGAACATGTACTTGTACAGGTAATATATGGGATTTATTACTAAACCCATTGACCCGGCCTTAAATGACCGCATCTGTTGATAACTTGATAGGCCGTTAGACCCCAACAAACAAATAAATGATATACGTAGGCTTCCTCTACAGAATAGCTTATCAGATCTGATTTACGCTTTAGTTGTTAATTGTGACCTAATTTGTATATTTTCCATTGGAAAAAAAAAAACTATTATAAAAGTAATACAAAACTTTACGTGGGTGGTCACGTCGGGAGAACGAGACGACGTAAATTAACGGTAGTAGTTCCTCCATATAGGAATCACTATTTGCCTGGTTTAACCCTTCTTCAGTACATTTTTATCTTTGGCTCTTTTGTTACCTGGGAGTTGAATTGGGTTATTGCCCATTATAAAAGTACATTGTAGTAAGATTATTACTTATCCTACTGCTTTTGGGAGAGGCCAAGTGATTCTGGTGTGGCGAGGACCTGGTATCGGACCAGGATTATTCTGATTTCAGCGCTGAATATATAGTTGTGTTATTGTAAATATTCAGTTCTGATTTTGTTTTTGGGATTTTCCCCCCATTTGTACATGTACGTGAAAATATACATGTAACTTTTTCTTTTTATATGAAACGTGAATTTCGTCACTGATATCAGGGGCGATAACCGTGTTTCCGTTAAAGGTTAATGGGAAACTATACTGTCTGCTTAGTTTTGTTATGTGCACTATGATCGTACTTTATAATGTGTCAATAAAAATATTTGTTCGGGTGACACATTTAATTGGTATAAATAATTTAAAAATGTCATGTCTCATTTGCATATCAAAATAGCCTGATACCACCTACGAGTCACTATCAGTAAAATCAATATTACTAAATGATTATATATGTATAGTGGACCTGCACTCGTAATTTTTAAAACTGGCGGAATACATGTACCGTAGTTACACAATTATACACTTATTTAATTCTTATAGGCAAGCTGTTATGCAAACAGGTTGAAGTACATTGTAACGGACCGAGGTCTATAAATACATTAAATACGCCTAAAAGCGTCCATAAACGAAAAAAAAAAGCTAAAAAAAGTTTTGTTACTCCCTCTATAACACACACATATATATACCTCGGTCCGTTACTTCAACCTGTGGATGGGACCCCAACTTTAGCTGGTACATGTAATTTGCGAACCAGATCTCTTATTCACTATTCTGCAGAGGAAGACTATGAATGGAAACGTAACTCTGCTACGGACAGTACGGTTGTAGATTTCAAGAGTTACTGTTCACAACTATGAACAATGTGGCTTACTCGCTTACCACATTTTATCCAAGTTTTTGTGAGTTTGATACCCGGGTGGGATGTAGTTCTCTAAGCACTGTTTCATGTGGAAAGTTGCGGAGTCATTTGCTGAGTAATGGTTAATAACTGGTAAGAAATTCAATAAAAGGCTAACCATGTACATAATAGTGTTTGATTGTTTGTTTCAGGGAAGCCGTCTACAGATTTCTTTAGCCATCTGGATTATTCGTCGAGCCTCTTCAACTTCACCCTGCAGTCGAGGCAGACACCAGCAGGGCTATTGAGATAGTATATGGGCGGTTTCAGAAGAAGCAGATAAGGCGGAAATTGTTTCTCATTCTACTGTTGAAGGACAAAGGCCACCAGAAGAATCGCTGCCCGAAGACACTACTCCACCTGGGCAACAAGTTGCCAAACACTTGCGAAATGGGAACTGATCCAGTTCCTGACCTACACGAAGCAAAATATAGTGTCGCCATGACAGACTGTCATTATCTTAAGATCAGCGACATCTGAAAATAATCCTCGAGGAAGAGCTTGAGAAAGACAAGTTCAGTTACAAAAAATTAACCATTTAACCGGAGTACCATCCATGCCAGCGGCAGTGTTTGTGTGGTTCTCAACTCTGATTTCTGCTCTAATCATCTAATCAACCTGTTGAAAGGATGTATCGTGAAGACATGTTACTTCTTGTGTTGATGGAAATGAGAATGAATCTTATTCACACAAATCTGAGTTGTGCAGTTTTAAGATTTGTCAATATGTTTTGAATCGGTGACTCATTCTTGTGGTGGACAGAATGACATTTGTACATTTCTGATTATGTGACACTCGAAGGACTAGATATTGAAATGGTCAGAAATATATTTACTATGCTTTTAAACATATGTGGCTGTGACCTCAGGTTGAAGTAACGGACCATGGCCTATAAATACATTAAATATACCTAAGAGCATCAATAAGTGAGAGAAAAATAAGCTAAACAAAATGTATTTACTCCATGTGTGATATATGGGAGTAAAATAATGTTTAGCCTATTTTATTTCACTTATTGATGCTTTTAGGTATATTTAATGTATTTATAGGTATTGGTCCGTTACTTTAACCGGTGGCTGTGACTGAAGAATGTGGTTTATGGGATTTGTGACCAGTGTAGCTCCTGATCAAATAGTACACTCATGTAGCCTGATAATGATGTGGCTTGTTAGAAGCATGATGGAGATTTCATTGATGTAATGGTGAACAGTTCAGATCCTGTGCGGATATGTGTATCTACACTGATCGCAAATCCCATAAGCCCCATTTCTCCAGTCACAGACACATATTTGAGCAAATTTAAAAATCCTACCGCCAACCTAGAGTGATTAGCATTTAAGGTATTGCATTCAATCTTTGATTCATAAATTTCTGTTTAACGTCCACAGTCTATAAAGTCTATATTTGGTTGGTTTCACATGGTTTCAGTTATCTTCGCAATAAAGGATTTTACTTGAAACATCCAGAATAGACCAAAGACAAACTTTGTAGACTTTCGAAGGGAAACAAAAATTTACGAATTAATGATGTATTTTTGTGCTATTATCATGATTATAATTGAAATCAATGCCCAATGGTCAAACTTGTAACAAATTACATGTGTACAATAAATTTTCGACTTCGAAATTTGACTTCGAATGAAATGGTGCAATTGGTTGATATTGGTCATTTGCAGTGCATGATGTGAGAAACAACATATTGAGGCATCATCTGTAACACAGTGCCTTCAGTCATGATTCATACCCAGGCATACAAAGTATATCGAGGTGTATATAGTTTTTGTATTTTCGCCCATCCGTAAGATTTGCGTTGAAGGTTTTTGGGTACCCATTATATATGCAACCGTAAATCGCATTGAGTTGAAGTTTCATATACTTCTTTATCGTCATCCATATTTTTTATACTGTAGCACACCGATGTGATGTGGCTTTCCTGCACAAGGTCAAATTACTTAAAGTTTTGAAATATTTGTATCAAACATGTCAAAGTTTTTAAGTACACAATGTCTCTGCAACCGCAAGTCGGGTTGACTTGAAACTTCATATATATACTTCTTTATGAAGTTAGAAGATCAATATTTTCTTTCTATAGCCCTGGTGGGTGCATGTGATGGGTAATTTAACAATCGCGATTCATCCTTACCGGAAATCCGACTGGAGACCTGGTTTGGCCCTCACATACGTCTTTGGCATTTTGTATGTGACAGTTGAATCTGGTTATATCTCTTGTGTGAGTATTACGATTATTCGTAATCCTTTTTTAGGGAAAGGGGCCAAGTGACTTTGGTGTGGTATGGACCTGGCATCAGGTCAGGTTATTCTAATTTCAGGGCTGACTATATTTTTCTCGATGAAATTATTCCGTTCTGATTTTGGGATTTTCCCCCAATGCAGCAGGTTAATACAGGATCAAACCCGTTTGCCCAGCTTTATATGACCTGCTGTTGATAGGCCGTTAAACACCAACAAACAAACAAACAACTTTGGCATTTGGTATCCGACAGTTATATCCTTTATGTGAGTATTAGACCATAGCTGTTGATAGGCCGTTAAACACCATTAAACAAACATTATATACCCACTCATACGGCTTTCATGCACACAGTGAAGGTGAAATTACTTTGAAACTTGCGTTAAATGTTTTGAAATATATGCGTTAAAGTTTTAAGTAAACAATTTCTCTGCAACCGTAAGTCAGATTGAATTGAAACTTCATATATTTGTCTATCAACAATCAACATCCAATATTTTCATTTTATAGCCTACGCATGTGACTTTCATGCCCAGGTCAAGGTCAAATTGTGTTAAATGTTTTGAAATATTTGCATTAAAGTTTTAAGTACACAATTTATCTGCAACCGTATATTGGATCGACTGGAAATGTCACACTTCTTTATCAACAGCCATATTTTCATTCTATATCTCACCTAAGCAGCTTTCATGCCAAAGGTCAAGGCCAAATGACTTTGCTACGGCCGCGGGTATGTGTGAGACCCCGCTCACTTGCTCTAGTCCTTAAAAGCAAGAATAACATATCTTAACATACTGATTCTTTTGTTTTTTTCGATACATGTACTGATTTTGTGTCCCGAGCATAACTGGAATTCCTTTTTGTATTTTTATCACAACTCTTGCCTCACTAATATTCCAGTGTTCTCCCTTTGTTTGTTCACGCATTGATTTTGTATCTGGCACATAGCGATATTTCAAATTTGACCTAATATGGTCCTGATATATATCGAATCGAAGGTATCGTGGGTATTGTCAAAATCGGATGATACATCATACAAGATGGCCGCCGACAGGTCATCCTTTAATTATAGATTTCGTCTTCTTCTCATGTACCGTTTGGCCGACGCTGGTCAGACTTCACAGTTGTGGTGCGTGGGTGAAGCATTTTCATATTTGTTAAAATGGAGGTTGTCGCATAATCCAAGATGGCCGTTGTAGAAAATTTGTTAAAATTCTTAAAAAAAATCATATCAACCATGTTAATTTTACATTATTATTATTTTTACATCAAGCTTGAATTGCCACTTTGATATCAAGGGCGATAACATTGACTCTTTAAAATGTTAATGGAAACAACTATTTATTCTCTCTATTTATCTTTTGATGTGCAAGATCATATATTTTGTAACAAGTCAATACAAATATTTATTCAGGTGACACATTTAGTTGATATAAATAATTTAAAAATGACCTGCCTCATTTACAATCAAAATAGCACGATGATACAACCTATCAGTAAACCTAAGATTACTAAGTGAATATTTCTGTGTAGTGGGCACTCGTATTTTTTAAAACTGTTGGAATAGTTACACAATTATACTTATTTAATATTTAATTCCTATAAAGAACACTTTGTGCCAAACAGATGGGACCCCAATTCAAATCATGATTTGCAACTTTTGCTGAAGATGTCTGGCACCCAGTCATTAAGTGCAAAGGCTTGTCTTATATCAGCTCATTCACAAACACCACATCATACAAAACACTTGTCACATGGATTCACCAGTGGGTGTACAGTACAAAGTCCAGTGACATGGTGTGTAATTGCATCCTGTAACATTTGGTCAGGTGTGTATTTTTTTACTTTAACCTACGTTTTCTGGGGGGGGGAAATAACTACCTGTATAATATATGTGAAAATCACTTCAATGGAAGAAATTAAATGTATGTTCTCGCACCCCTTCCAAACTCCATTCACAATTCACACCCCCTCTGCATGAATCAGGATACTCCACTACAGTGCAAAGTCGCAGAACAATTTTTGACATACAGCCGTTTGAATGTGTACTTGTGTGTGTGTAATATTTCTCAGACTTTTTCAAGGCAATGATTTCTGTTTCTATGTAATGTATGACCTGTCGTGAATTTCACTCACAAGTTCATATTGGTGCTTGTAGGAGTATTTGATATCCAGTATACATTTTCTATGGCTTTCACATTCTGTAAAACCGTCTGGAGTTTCGACAATGAAATGGAGAAATGGCAAACATTTTCATGTGTCTGAATGTGGATTATTTCTGGCACTCATATCTTTGGCTTATAACGTCGTTCAAATTGTACTGCGTCAATTTTATCGAATTTAAGATTGCATATTTCATGACTTTCTTCAAAACGCCAGTTTTAGAAGTTGATGGTTTTAGGATTTTGATATCATGCACTGCAGTGCCGGTGATAAGTCGCTAGGTGGCGTTGCCAAGTCGGACTGTTGTACTGTGCGGACTCACCGAAACAAACCGCCAGTGGACGCGTTACACTATGTTTGCAATGTAAACTCCCTGGGTAAGTTTATAGATCGCGGCTCAGTCAGCGTGCGACTAGATGTCGGTTTTTTACATAGGGTACATGTGTATCCGTATGTATTGCGATCGAGCGGGATCATTTGGCCCGCCCACGACCCCCCGTGGTGCGGACGCCTGTGATTGACAACTTAGAATCGCGTCGGACAGTTAGCACGCCCCAGATCCCCTCGATGGGCACGTCCGTAGTGATATCTTGGAATAACCATAACAACAAAATGCATTGTGTTACTAAACGTTTAACTGGCATACGCAACCACTAATTGAAAATAATATTATGAAAAACTTGCACTGCACAATATCAACAACGGTTATTCTACGTACAAAAATACATCGGATTATTTTGTTGCGCGTGATTTGCCCCCATTTGCAGCACAAATCGTGCGGTCATCGCTAAATTTAGTAACAGAGTTAACTCCCCTCCGAATACTCTCCGAAACAAGCGACGCGTTTTAACACACAAACTACATCAAGTTTGACCTTCCGACAGCTATTTTTAAACTCACCCGACACCTGTGCGAAACAAAACTCGCACGTGTAGGTCTAACTGATGTTTAATCCTCATTCTCTCTCTCTATCGATGGATCTACAGTGGATTTTAGTGACATTCCTGAATTCGGCCTGATTGACATTTGTCTATGGTGGCCAATACACGCCAACATGAGTGTCAATTCTACGTTCATGGAAGGGGGTCAATAAGTCAGTATTTAAGGTGATAACTTACAGTCAGTGAACACATTAATGACAGTATAACACTGCAAGTACTGAAATACGACAAAAAAAATCTAACAAGTTTCTAAACGTTACAAGTGCCTATACAGATATAATCATTTAGTAATATTTATTTTACTGATAGTGACACGCGCGGTGGTATCAGGCTATGTTCATATGCAAATGAGGCATGATATGTTTTAATTATTTATACTAAAGAAATGCGTCACCTGAAAAAATAATATTTTCGACAGATTTTAAAGTATGATCATTGCACATCATAAAATAAATACAGAGATTAAAGAGTAATGTCCGTTAACATTTTAAGCAAACACGGTTATCGCCCCTCATATCAGTGTGTAAATTTACGTCTGATATAAACATATAATAATGCCAATCAGTACGTGGGATAATGGCGCATGAATGTTTATTTTGCCAGGAAATGTCTCAGATGATGTCTCTGATGTAAAGAACATTTTGTACCTACTGAGTGGGCATGTACCTTTAAGGGTTAATGAAACTGTAACACCAGCAATCAATCCAAGCAATCAATCTAGTTTAATCTTGTAGTACCCTATGTTTCAGTACTTTCAGTACTTTGATTACATAGGGTACAGTGTATCCGTATGTATTGCGATCGAGCGGGATCATTTGGCCCGCCCACGACCCCCCGTGGTGCGGACGCCTGTGATTGACAACTTAGAATCGCGTCGGACAGTTAGCCACGCCCCAGATCCCCTCGATGGCACGTCCGTAGTGATATCTTGGAATAACCATAACAACAAAATGCATTGTGTTACTAAACGTTTAACTGGCATACGCAACCACTAATTGAAAATAATATTATGAAAAACTTGCACTGCACAATAACAACAACGTTGTTCTACGTACAAAAATACATCGGATTATTTTGTTGCGCGTGATTTGCCCCCATTTGCAGCACAAATCGTGCGGTCATCGCTAAATTTAGTAACAGAGTTAACTCCCCTCCGAATACTCTCCGAAACAAGCGACGCGTTTAACACACAAACTACATCAAGTTTGACCTTCCGACAGCCTATTTTTAAACTCACCCGACACCTGTGCGAAACAAAACTCGCACGTGTAGGTCTAACTGATGTTTAATCCTCATTCTCTCTCTCTATCGATGGATCTACAGTGGATTTTAGTGACATTCCTGAATTCGGCCTGATTGACATTTGTCCATGGTGGCCAATACACGCCAACATGAGTGTCATTCTACGTTCATGGAAGGGGGTCAATAAGTCAGTATTTAAGGTGATAACTTACAGTCAGGGAACACATTAATGACAGTATAACACTGCAAGTACTGAAATACGACAAAAAAAATCTAACAAGTTTCTAAACGTTACAAGTGCCCGCTATACAGATATAATCATTTAGTAATATTTATTTTACTGATAGTGACACGCGCGGTGGTATCGGGCTATGTTCATATGCAAATGAGGCATGATATGTTTTAATTATTTATACTAAAGAAATGCGTCACCTGAAAAATAATATTTTCGACAGATTTTAAAGTATGATCATTGCACATCATAAAATAAATACAGAGATTAAAGAGTAAATGTCCGTTAACATTTTAAGCAAACACGGTTATCGCCCCTCATATCAGTGTGTAAATTTACGTCTGATATAACATGTATAATAATGCCAATCAGTACGTGGGATAATGGCGCATGAATGTTTATTTTGCCAGGAAATGTCTCAGATGATGTCTCTGATGTAAAGAACATTTTGTACCTACTGAGTGGGCATGTACCTTTAAGGGTTAATGAAACTGTAACACCAGCAATCAATCAAGCAATCAATCTAGTTTAATCTTGTAGTACCCTATGTTCAGTACTTTCAGTACTTTGATGTATGTTAGTGGAAAGTACTAAAATTGGGAAAATTGGGCCCGCGCAATATTTAAAATTGCGCCATGTCAATTAAAGGTGGTGCAGGATGTTGAATGTAATAATCTTTATAATGAATGGAAAGACAGAGTTTAATGAAACATAACGCAGTAAATGCTTAACAGGTTGCCAATTAGTATCCCCTCGCCGATAGGCAAGAGCTGGTATATCGTTAGTCCATGTACTGCGTACGTATGTACGTACGCCAGTAACACCTTTCATTGTTCGATAACTTGTGAACTGCTTCCACGATTTTGATATTATTTGACCATAATGTGTGTCTATGGATGGAGCATGGTTTAGCATATGAGTAGACTCGTATGACCCACGTTCGACCGCCCAAGGTCACGGAGTACTTTTTATTATCAAGGCTGCCAGCGAGGGGATTAGCTTCGTTTAATGATGCCAGTGCGAGGGGATTAGCTTCGTTTAATGATGCCAGTTCTTGCATTATGGTATAGTTTGCTTTAATCTAACAATTTTCTGGTTTTGACGAAGAATCGGTTTCCATGGATGTGAATATAAATCTAAAGAACGTGAATGTATGGTGTGATACATATCATCGAACCGGTATGTCATTTCTATGGTGTGATACATATCATCGATATCCGTCCGTTTGCTTGGAAAAGTTTCAAGAAAATTTACTGTAAAAATGACGTCACAGAATACGTCATGTCGGAAAAGCAGGTTCGGAAACCACTGATCCCATACCCTGATATCTATAACTTTACATGCTACTTGCAAACATGTAGTTGGCCTCAATAATAATAGCATACACTCAAAGCGTTCTTTTATAACATGATCATTCATGTTATAATTGTTCTTGTTAGACTTTCAACACGTCGACATTTATAATGTTACATTTAAACCGACTTTGTATACGTCCACAGTGAAGTTCACATCCTGGTATGCTCGCTATGCTTCTTACTTGTGGACAAAATCGGATTTTTATCTTGCTTCATCAGAAAATTCAATCGACCTATTTTACAACGGCCATTTTTGTTGGAGAGAGATGCTGCGGCTTGATTGGCTAAAAATCGCAAAAGGCAAATATTACAAATGTATGATTTAATTATTTTGTTTAAGTTACAGTATATACTGATATTTAAGTTTATTTTTAATATATGTTATTAATCATTTTAATACTAAATGGTATTTAATAATAAACCAAGTTACAGTTTACCATATATGGTCATTGTGGTTGTTGTTGTAGATTTAAGAGTAAACAAACCGGGGTCTCATTGACTGCAAGCTAAAATGCGCTATTTTCATATTGCTACCTACTGTATATTTTTGCATTTTTTACTTTAAATTCTTTTCACAATTTGAAATCTACATTCCTTTACACCGACTACAGTGAGTTTATCGGCTAACTTTCGAGGTTGTGTCGACGCATGGCATACTTGAATAGTTCTGTGGGAGGGGTATTGATCTGGGAACGTTTCTGTCACAGCATGCGCAGTCGCCGAGCGATAATAATTTGATTAGTGTATCGATTTGATAAATATACTGTTTTGGGGTATTTTATGCAGCGGATCTAACATGTTTGATGATTTGTATGGTATTTATTAATAGACTACTGACTTTATAAGAAACTACGCTAAGCCGAGTTTCTTATGCAATCAGTAAATCATAATGAGTTTAATATTAAATATCATGTTAAGTAATCAGTTATTTAAGATCCTATTTATTGTATAATCATAGAAACATACTGAAGCTGTACTGATCAATTAACTGAATGTTTCCTGCAGCCTAGTTTCTTACACTAACTACTACATATTTGGGGGTTGGGGGAGGAGAATCTCAAAATCCGAAAATAATCTCAAAATCCGAACTGAATATTTACAGAAAAATTAGTACCATAACCTGGTCTGGTGCCAGATCATCACCATACTAGAATCACTTAGCCACACTCCCTAAAAGTAATAGGATTAGTAATAATCTTACTACCTTTATAATAGGTGACATCTCTGAAGCAACAATAAAGCCGAAAATGAACTGTACCGAAGGGCCAAATTAGGGATATTCTGGCAAGGATGAATACCATCGTTAAATTTACCCTATGCATGCTCTTGACTAGCCGCCCACACCAGACAACAAATTGACGATACAATGCGTTCAGAAATATAATAGAAATCAATTTGTATTACTCCCTTTCATCACCTGCTGTACAATGTAACATACAAATGTATCCGAGATTCAGCTTGGCTTTTATTTAGAAGACACTACTAGATGTTAATTTTCCTGTCCCCTGTGACTCTAACAAACATTGCCGATCCAGATAAGGCACATGCACCCTTTCAACACTAAATAACTGGAACAGATTTTGATATGTTAATTTACCGATCTAATTGTTACTAAATGATTTTCAGACTACCGGTAGTCCATTATGAAAAGGGGTTGTTTTTTTCTTCTCCAAAACATATGAAAATTACTTGTAAAAAAGTGCATATCCTGATGAGTTGACTGGTCGCAAGCCGGCTCATCTGCATTTACACTGTTTGCACTATAGAGGTATGTTATGTCGAAAGGATTATGCTTGTTACAATAATATTGCTATGACCTGGTGATAAACTTCAACCAATTATATCAACTGTCATCCATCACATTGCACAGTGGCCTCTAGTACTTACCATATATGGAGAAATGACGACAGTAACGTTGCAATGACGTGTTTCCTTCGACCAATCAAATCATGTTCTCAGACATACCCTCTGAATCGCGAGACAATCACCTTCACTACGGCCTACCTCCAGGAATTAATTTGCCTATATCTGTACCATATTTTAATCCCGATTGGCTTTGTTTGTTTTATGAAAAATTGTGTGTGAAATGTAAGGAAATGTTTATTTAACCAGGTGAGCTGATCATCTTGAAATAATGCCCTCATGATTGCGTCCTACTGCTAAATAAACTTGGTTCGCTAAGCTCACTCGTTTATTTAGCGTAAGGACACACTCACTCATGCATTATTTCACGATAATCAGTTTACCTGGTTAAATAAACGATATGTGTTGCATACTAGAATTTGCAAATATTGAACAGTAATGATTTGCTGGTGGTTGATCTCAGTACAAGCTGTGAATAAAATGATGGGTTAAACAACTACTGTCTGTTTTGTGTAAACCTGTTCATTTCTGAGGGCTACAGGAACACTGAAAAAAAGTTGTTGTTTTTTTGGCTTATATTTCTTTTCAGCAAAATTTCAGCAAGTGTCAACCATTGACTTTACTAAACAAAAACAAATGCTTAATACCCTCCCGTAATTTAACATTGTCTAAAATGTTGAATATCGGAAAAAAAACATCATGTAAAAGAATGCTCATTTATTAATTTTGCCAAATATTAATAATCGTGAAATAATATTATTTTTTCAATATATAGGGTAGGTGAAATAAATTGTTTGGTTTTATCAAACAGATAGTAGTACCTGTCATCTACCATTCTTGGTGGTGCAAATTTTCGATGTAACCACTTGGTCAAGTTGCATTCGTCACAACAAATCCGGTCCATATCAGCATTTTTAACTTGGTTACATTAAGCACACAAGCTGATGTCTGTTACTTCTGGTACTGTGTGGGCATTTTTGGTGCTGAAACATGAACCTCTTTCATGTGTTCCATCTTCTTTTTGATATTCATAGAATCCATTATATCTCTGGTGAATTGCTTGAGGAAGAAAAGCACTGGTGTTTTTTTCAATATGGCATGAAACAAGTCAGTTAGTACACAAACTTTCACCACAATATTATGCATGCACAATTGAACATTATCATTTATATTGTCATGTGATTGAATCTGGTGATATGTATTCAAGTTTAATATCACAGGCTTAGCATCACTTTCTAATCTAAAGTGTCCAACTCATGATATTCAACCACTATTTCTCTTACTGCCTCATCTACGTCGCTGTCTTGTTAAACACATTGTTTCAGTTGTTATGATACGAGGTAGTGTCAGACTTAGGATAATCAGCTGTAATTCGATATTCTTTGCATACTTATGTTCCAACTATGCTATTTCAGCAAGATAACATACTTCTCAAATGAAAATGTGTACTTTCCTCCAAAATATTTACATTATCGTCAATAAAATCGCGAAATTTGTTATGATTCGAGGTCGTGTCCGACCAAAGTTATGAGCCTTGTTTTTCATACATGTATGTAGTTATACCGATGAAAGCCGAAATACGCCAAATACCTGTGCCAAATGTTAGGCACACCGTATGTTAGGCACACCATTTTCTTTATAGGAATTAAATAAGTGTATAATAGTGTAACTATTCCACCAGTTTAAAAATGACGAGTGCCTTCTATACAGACATAATCATTTGGTAATCTTTACTAACAATGACGCGTGTTTGTATATGGCTATTTTGCTATGCCAATGAGGCAGGACATTTCAAAAAGTTGATTTGCACAACTATTAGCCATATGTTATGCATGATTCGCTTTGTTTTATAAAGTATCATGTGTGACATGCATACACAAATGTTTATTTAACTAGATGAGATTATTATCTAGAAATAATGCCCTTGTGATTGCGTTCTACCGTTAAACAAACTTGGTTTGATACGCTCACTCGTTTGTTTTGCATAAGGATAAAATCATTGGTGTATTATTTCACGATAATCAACTGGTTAAATTAACGGTATGTCATTCATGATTGCAATATTTATGGGAATGATGGTGGTGTGGGTCATAAACATTCTGAGAGGGAGGGATGATTGGCAATGACAATTGTAAGGAATGTGGGTGAGATCTGCCAGAACAAAATGTCGCCAAATCACGGTGTGTTATTCAGAAAAATAAAGTGGGGTGGATGTGATGTAACTGCACATATTCCGCTTTATATGCAACAGGTTGCTCTATATCTTATGTACTGCAATGTAATGTAATTAGAGTATCTTAGAAAATCTCGGCTCTACGTATGTGTTTTACTATTTCATCTGCAAGGGCGGAGTCAGGCGAGGGGGGGGGGGGGTGGGGGGCCGGACCCGGCGCGCGCCTCCCCCCCCCCCCCCCCCCCCCTAAAATTCGCCGAGTAAAGATTTTTTACAAGTTACAAGGGGGGAATGCCCCCGGACCCCCCTAGCGCGTTCGATAATATAGTCAAGTATTGCAAAATAGTTACGCCCCCCCCTCCCGAACCCGAAATCTTAATGCTTATTACCCTCCCGTAATTTAACATTGTCTAAAATGTTGAATATCGGAAAAAAAACATCATGTAAAAGAATGCTCATTTATTAATTTTGCCAAATATTAATAATCGTGAAATAATATTATTTTTTCAATATATAGGGTTGGTGAAATAAATTGTTTGGTTTTGTCAAACAGATAGTAGTACCTGTCATCTGCCATTCTGGGTGGTGCAAATTTTCGATGTAACCACTTGGTCAAGTTGCATTCGTCACAACAAATCCGGTCCATATCAGCATTTTTAACTTGGTTACATTTAGCACACAAGCTGATGTCTGTTACTTCTGGTACTGTGTGGGCATTTTTGGTGCTGAAACATGAACCACTTTCATGTGTTCCATCTTCTTTTTGATATTCATAGAATCCATTATATCTCTGGTGAATTGCTTGAGGAAGACAAGCACTGGTGTTTTTTTCAATATGGCATGAAACAAGTCAGTTAGTACACAAACTTTCACCACAATATTATGCATGCACAATTGAACATTATCATTTATATTGTCATGTGGTTGAATCTGGTGATATGTATTCAAGTTTAATATCTCTGAAGAGAGAAGTGAAACATTGATGCATGTATGCTGCTTAGCATCACTTTCTAATCTAAAGTGTCCAACTCATGATATTCAACCACTATTTCTCTTACTGCCTCATCTACGTCGCTGTCTTGTTAAACACATTGTTTCAGTTGTTATGATACTAGGTAGTGTCAGACTTAGGATAATCAGCTGTAATTCGATATTCTTTGCATACTTATGTTCCAACTATGCTATTTCAGCAAGATAACAATACTTCTCAAATGAAAATGTGTACTTTCCTCCAAAATATTTACATTATCGTCAATAAAATCGCGAAATTTGTTATGATTCGAGGTCGTGTCCGACCAAAGTTATGAGCCTTGTTTTTCATACATGTATGTAGTTATACCGATGAAAGCCGAAATACGCCAAATACCTGTGCCAAATGTTAGGCACACCGTATGTTAGGCACACCAGTTTCTTTATAGGAATTAAATAAGTGTATAATAGTGTAACTATTCCACCAGTTTAAAAATGACGAGTGCCTTCTATACAGACATAATCATTTGGTAATCTTTACTAACAGTGACGCGTGTTTGTATATGGCTATTTTGCTATGCCAATGAGGCAGGACATTTCAAAAAGTTGATTTGCACAACTATTAGCCATATGTTATGCATGATTCGCTTTGTTTTATAAAGTATCATGTGTGACATGCATACACAAATGTTTATTTAACTAGATGAGATTATTATCTAGAAATAATGCCCTTGTGATTGCTTTCTACCGTTAAACAAACTTGGTTTGATACGCTCACTCGTTTGTTTTGCATAAGGATAAAATCATTGGTGTATTATTTCACGATAATCAACTGGTTAAATTAACGGTATGTCATTCATGATTGCAATATTTATGGGAATGATGGTGGTGTGGGTCATAAACATTCTGAGAGGGAGGGATGATTGGCAATGACAATTGTAAGGAATGTGGGTGAGATCTGCCAGAACAAAATGTCGCCAAATCACGGTGTGTTATTCAGAAAAATAAAGTGGGGTGATGTGATGTAACTGCACATATTCCGCTTTATATGCAACAGGTTGCTCTATATCTTATGTACTGCAATGTAATGTAATTAGAGTATCTTAGAAAATCTCGGCTCTACGTATGTGTTTTACTATTTCATCTGCAAGGGCGGAGTCAGGGGGGGGGGCGGACCCGGCGCGCGCCTCCCCGCCCCCCCCCCCACCCCCCCCCCCCCCCCCTAAAATTCGCCGAGTAAAGATTTTTTACAAGTTACAAGGGGGGAATGCCCCCGGACCCCCTAGCGCGTTCGATAATATAGTCAAGTATTGCAAAATAGTTACGCCCCCCCCTCCCGAACCCGAAATCCTGGATCCGCGCCTGATCTGTCTTTTATATTTTCTGTATCCGTGAGAGCTGAGACCTGGTGTTTCGCTACACAAATGGGAATAAAAGGATAACCAATGTCAAACTATGTATACCTACATGTGTATTATTGGTCTATGAATGTTTTTAACATGACTGTCAAGTGTTAAACTTCTCAAAACGCCAGGACAAATTGGGCTGTTATTGTGACTACATTTTACACTATAAGGGTCTCAGCTCTTACAGATACAGAAAATATAAAAGACAGATGAAATAGTAAAACACATCCGTAGAGCTGATATTTTCTAAGCTATTAATAGTTATGTACTCAGAACAAGATGTGATGTACCCGCTACTAATCCACAATAAAGGTTACATCACACTCTAGAGATAGATAGCCGTTGCCAGACTGCGAAAGAAGAAACAAATGTATTTATTGAGGGGAGATGGGTTTTCTTTGTGTGTGAGGGGGGGGGGGATGTGTGTGTCATCAGTAAATTAAATAAAGGGGGCGTTTCCTTATGTAAATGTTGCTTTCAGGATGTGGGGGCTGGGAGATGGGCGGTATAGTTATATTCAGATAACTGCACCAATGATATAATAATCATACCATGCTTACCGAATCGTAACCACAACCAGTCAACACAGCCTCAGTCACAGCAGGCGATGGCTGTAGGCTGCACGGCTCTAGTGCATGTCAGTGCGGCCTTCTTCCCTTATTTTCCCGCTCATGAAAGAGGTGTGAAACGGAAAATGGTTTTCCGCTGACCGCCGACATAAACGTTATGACCAGTCGCGGCAGCAAACGCTTCCAATTATCGTAAATTAATTATATTTTAACTACGTAGAACTTGTGATGTTCCCGCGATCTAGCAACTTACGGCTCACTTGATTTACAATTTCAAACTGCCGGTTTACTCGATGGGTCGGGCGGGAAAGTTACCGATACATATTAATTTTAAAAACTAAAAATTGTATTTATTTTTTACTTGGTTTCAGCCAAATACATTTTTATATTGCATCTTTGTTACAATTTCTTTCTAGAACGGACTCTAATACGCAATCTGCTACGAACAACACAACACTTGCTTACTTGATTTGACGACATTCCATCTCAAATCGTGGATCAACACAACATCAACAGCAGCCAACCAGAACACGACTCGCAATTCACTGCGGATTGGTCTCCATACAAGCAGTAAACATATTCTATTTTTGTAAATCAGGGCAAATCCGGGACCGTCAATATCGACGACTTTTTTTTAGACCTGATGGGTTGACAAAACTTACCTGTATCGCAAGCACAGGGCATTTTTTAACACGGTAAACGGCTCTGTGACGCTGATTGATGTATTTTTAACAATAATCGACGTCAATTGTTACATTAAAGTGACGATTTCTATAATTTCAACGGATTTGAAAAGCATGTTGATTTACCTGTTGTGTACCTTGTATCTATACAAGTAACAACTGACTATCAGATTAGTTGTTCCCATCACCTGTGCTTCAATACCATCACCATTCAGTCCTGACAACGCCAAAATGTACGTCGCACATTGCTGACGTCATCAAACTTAAAACGACGTCATAACGCTATGACGTGATAATAAACACGTCAACAACCATAGAAAAACATAAACATCAAACGTATTAATTAGTGTATGGTGTAATTGTAAGACACATTAGCCATACTATTGCGCTATTAGACAATTTTTCGTTGCTAGATGTGAGACACGCGCATATAGGGTGAGACAAGGAAATCTCACATGGGCGTGACTATGCGAATATCCTTTTCTCGCATACCCAGAGTCCATTTCAATGTTATTTCCGAAGCAACGCCCATGTGGGATTTTTCTGTCTCACACGGCTATCTCACACGGCTGACCTGTGACACACTGCCGGAACTACTGTTTGTGTATTGGCTTCCAAACGTCGTCTGCATTGTTTACAAACACACGCTCTCTACACAGTACTGTCAGTAGACAACAATGTCAACAACGTCGCTCTGGATTTGTTATGTAGGCTATTATTTAGTTCATGTTTTATCCAGTTTTATCAAATTTGCGTAAATTTGTGGGACGAGTTGTGTAAGGTGCGTCTGTAAATCAGTTGGCCGAATACTGAATACATGATTATTATTTAAAAAAAACACATGTAATTGACAGCAAAATATTTACCTCGTATGTTGTTGATTCTTCGCCAAACATATGTATAGTGATAGTTGATAGTGATTGGAATATTTGTTTAATAATCCAGTGAGCAAGAATTTCTTGAAAACGGCAACGGTCCGTCGGAGTGAAACTTTCGGCGGACTGATATTTGCGTAATTGAAGACAGCGTCTCGGAATTGCAATAAATACTCAAATAAAAACATCAAATGATTCTGTAAACATTATTGTACAAATTTGAATTGAGGATACATGGTCTATTTTCAATATGTATATGAGTTTGTCTCGTACTGCGTCCTATTTATTTTGTGTATGTAGTAATTGGGTTTACACATCTGTCATGGGCGTCTTCAGACCGTATTTTTATTGGGCCGTTATGTGTTAAATGTTTCGATCCAATGTAGGAGACTCTAATTTGTTGGTGTAAACTTTGTTTATTTGTTTACACCCATTTGTTGATACGGGTAATGCGATTGAGTGGTTGTATTGGAGATAGCATATAAAGAAAAACAGTTAGTATTATACTATCATGGTGGTTCGTTGATGGCGTACCATGGCTAAGCATGATTCTGGACTTAGTAGGTATGCGATAAAAAGTATTCCAGATATACTCCGGTGTGTGACAAAGGATATTCCACCCTCGTGGTCAGAATATGTCGTCAGAAACTCGGCAAAGCCTCGTTTCTGACAACATATTCTGACCACTCGGGTGGAATATCCTTGTCACACACCGGAGTATATATGGAATACTCTTAGTCTCGGACACCTGTAGCCTATTTCACCAACATTGCAAAGTATACTTTCCTAGCAAAGTATACTTTGAGGGAGAAATCTTAAATTTTAAAATAAATGTATAGTTTGTATTATACTGAATTTATTACATTATCACAGCCATTTTGGCTGTGATAATGTAATACATTCAGTATAATAATTCTGCATAGTTTTAATCATCAAATATATGCAATTATTAGTTCTATATGAAGTAACGCATTTCGGAAAAATCAATGATTACTCCCTCAAAGTATACTTTGCTAGATAAGTATACTTTGCAATTTTTATGAAATCGGCTACTGGTGGGCGAGAAAAGAGAGTAGTCTTAATTTTGTAATTATGATATCTGATATCTGATCGTCTGTCTTTACTTAGGTTTCATTTTAGCACTGCGGCTTCTAAGTCTTTGCGTTGCTCAGAGAGTGCTGGACAGTGATATATATCGTGCATTAAGGTTTCTATTTCATCCTCATCTCTGCACGCCCTGCATGTTGGGATTGGCTCATAGTCTCTTAGTGGATGATTTACGCATTTTCCATTGTGACCTAGTCTTAATTTTGTAATTATGATATCTGATATCTGATCGTCTGTCTTTGCTATATGTTTTACACCGGGTTCGAATAATTGGACAATTTGTTCTTTGTTCTAAACATATAGCAAAGACAGACGATCAGATATCATAATTACGACAGCCAAAAGGTCCAAAGGACATCATTCTCCACAAGAACCGGTTGGCCAATGCTAGCCAAATATGGTCCTTGAGTGAAGCCTTTTCAGATTTGTTAAAATGAATGTCGTCGCTAATCCAAGATGGCCACCATCCAAAAAATAGCATCAATGCTTAAAAACTCTTCATCACACGAACCGCCGGACAGATTTCGACGAACCTTGGCAGAAATTATCAATGTACAATGCTCTTTCAAAGTTGTTAAAATGGTGACCACAGAGTTAAAAATGGGCGTGCCCCGTGGGAATCAAATAGAGGTCAAATTTGATTTTTGACATAATATTGTCAAATCATATACCAAATTGAAGGTATTGACGAGACGATCGCTGTGGTGCATCTATTTGTCAAAATCAGATTATTAAGTCATCCAAGATGGCCGCCGACTTGTCATAAGGTCATCCTTTTATTACATATTTCTTCTCACGAACCGCTGGGTCGATGTTGGTCAAACTATACATGGATGATGTATGGCTGAATTATTTTCAGAATTGTTAAAATGGAGGTCATCGCTAATCCAAGAAGGCCGCCATCTAAAAATTGCACACATTCTTTCGCAGGAATCGCTTGGCCGATGCTGGCCAAACTTCACAGTTATGGTCCGTGGCTGAAGCATTTCCATATTTGTTAAAATGGAGGTTGTCACTAAGCCAAAATGGCCGCCGTAGAAAAGTAGGTCAAATTCTTAAAAAATCTTCTCACAAATGGTCACACCGATTTCGACGAAGCATGACAGGAATGATCGATAGAAAATGCTCTTTTAAAGTTGTTAATATGGTGACCCCGGGGTCAAAAATGGGCGGGGCCCGGGGAGCCAAATGGAGGCCAAATTTTATTTTTGACAGAAAATGGTCATGTCATATATCAATGGGACGATCGCGTGGGTGATATTTGAGTCGAAATTTGATGATTATGTCATCCAATATGGCTGCCGATAGGTCAAAATGTCATTCGTTTATTAGAGATTCCAAGTCTTCTCCTCACAAACCGTCTGTGCCGTTTTTGTTAAACTTTATAATGGGGATACTAATTTCAGGTGAGCGATGCAGGCCCATTTGGGCCTCTTGTTTACAATATGTATTATTGAAACAATACAAACTCAAATGAACACAATAATTTACAAAGAAAAAATGTACCTTTGAATATTCCAGAACAAATTTAATGTCGCTATTCCGATAATTCTGAATGATAGTTAACACAATGTTCATGTTTTAGCTAATTTGACTACAATAGTTACGTTTTTCTGTAAATTCACTGAATCCAAATTCAGAGCTATTTATTAAACTCAAAGAATATGTGTCCACATTTTCACAAGTGAGATCCACAATATAATACAGCTTCATAGTTTTAATAACGTTTGCTTCAACTCTATAAAACTGCAATACTACATGCATTTTAGAATCTAGAATATGACGGGTAACTTTATCAGGTAAACTACCCTGTATTGACTGATAACATATTAGTCTAATGCACCGAAAATAGAAAGCACGCATCTGATTGGTCAATAGAAATCACAGCCTATGAAATATGAAAAATCACAGCATATAAAATCTCTGTTTTACCAGTCTGTGTTTTACAACTTGACAGATTTATGTAACCCTATGCGCTTTTGTAAACAATGGCGAGCGGCGGGGAATCCAAATATCTATTTCCCAAATCATTTTCGGTACATTTTTGGTTATCCTTTCTGACATATGAACATGTACAACCGAAAGCGGAAAAGAGAATCGACCAACGACTGACAAACATGACTTCAGGGACAGTGTGGCCCTTCAACAAATTCCCAAATATATTACTCCACCCGCCCAAAATATAGAAGAAATTACAAAAAAATGCTCAAATGCAAACTGAATATGCCAGTACCAACCTATAACTTTACGAATTCCAATGTGCACATACATGACAATACATAATAAACCGTATTGCAGATGGGTAATCACCTGAATTAGTCGTAAATCCTGGGAAATCCTGTTCAAGGCTGTTAAAAGCAATTAACTGTTGTAACAAAACATAGAAAAGCAATACAATTGTTAAAATAAACTTTAGAGTTGAATAAATGTATTACTGTCTTAGAAAAAGTCCCGTTAATCTCAATTTGAAAGGGGAATATTCTTCGGCGGAGTTACATTTCTTCAAATTCATTTGGTGTGAAACGGTTATCGATGACGACAACAACCTGCTGACGTATTGAAAAATTCACTGTTCGTGATATGCTACGACGTTGCAGAAAGCAGGGAGCACACTAGGTGCATCAGAATGGGGATAACCGTGCTTTGTTTTTCGATTTGGAGCTGTATGTGTGAGGTTTTATGGTCTGAGAATCAGTTTTACGGCTCCGCTAACGCGTCGCCGTAAAACTGATTCACAGACCATAAAACCTCCCACATATCGCTCCAAATCGAAAAACAAAGCATGGTTATCCCCTACGTGTATCAGGTATTGGCCTCATACAAACATCCGGGTTGCAACGAAGTGAAAACTGACGTTTCATTGGTCGGATGACGTCAATGTAATGACGCAACGTAAACAAGTCCGCGTTCTGTCCATAACTAACGACGTCATCTGTGGTCATTGTCGAGCATAAAATGTTACCTGATAAATATAATACCAGGCTACTGTCGTTTGATATCATGTTTATCAGGCTCGGCTCGGAAACGGTAGGAATTCCTCGGCATAAGAAAATATAGTAAATAGTTCCGCTTGCCAGTGGAATAGTCAAAGCTATTTCACCCCTGAAAATCATGACGTCATGAAGATTATGTCATAAAATTCACGGTGCCTTCGGCATCTGGGCAATAGTGCCATGTGTCGCCCACAGCACCTCGGGGCAATAGTTTTGACTGTTCCCCGAATGACAATGAAATAACTGTTGTATTACTGTAACAGTGTATGTGACAGTCACACAATTAACGTACCTTTGACAAGGGGCGTGCGCATCGACAGACCAAACAAAATTACGTTCAATTTGATGACGTAATCTTCGACAAAAATCATGACGTCATGATTTTCAGGGGTGAAATACTTTTGACTATTCCACGGGCACGCGGAACTATTGCCCAGGCACGTGGAATTATTGATCGGGCACGTCAAAACCCAGGGAATTATCGAAGCTATGGAATATCAACTTATAATAATATAGGAGTTCTGTAATAATGTATATTTTTTTCAGATTTAAATTGTATTGATGGGACCAATACGCCATGTAACCTACCATCCAACTACTGTGACCTGGACAACGGGGTCTGCTACTGTAACTACATGTATGAAGACAACAATATGAACATTGGCGACGGCTGTGAAGGTAAGTGGAGTGGGACCCAGAGCTCCAGATAGGATGTGTATTGGCGTATTTTACACACTTGTTTTAGCAGAATACGCATTGATTATCAAAGGTGGGAGTACAACATACTCACAGCAATGTGAAATACGCATTGATTTTCAAATTGAGTAGTGAAAATACTGTAATAAAGTTGAAAATTACTTAGTTGGAGCTGCAAGTAGCAAACAGTGTTTGCCTTTTGCAGCTCAAATAAGTCAATTTTTAAATGTGTTTTATTGTTTATCATTTGTTCCCTATTTATTAAGGAAGTAAAAGTAAAAGTAAAAGTAAAATACGCATTCAATTTGAATCATGGGAGTATACATGTAATACTCGTTAGACAGAAAACTTATCTGGAGCTCTGGGGACCTCTCTAAACCGGACACCGAGTTGTTTCCAAACCATACTGTTTTGTTTAGGATTACGTACCGGTATATTACGTTTTGTGTTTACATGCAATAACAATAGTGTTATGAACAGGGGCGGCGGAAGCAATTGATTATTGGGGGGGGGGGCGAACTTTGTGAGGGCCCGAAGGGGCCGAATTCGCTAGGGGGGTCCGGGGGTATGCCCCCCCGAAAAAATTTTGAAATCCAAGTGGTGTGAAACACAATTTCCTGCATTCTCAGCAATGTTTGAACAATGTTTGATTAAACTCAGTGGATGGACGGTTAGGCCGGATCGGCAGGTCCCAACTGCTCCTCCCTCTCTTAAATGAGTTGGCTCAGTCAGAGTCGGGTTCCTAGTAATCATGATTACACAAATATATTACAGTAAAAAATATTTTTTTTACAGAATTATTGGGGGGGCGACCGCCCCCCCCCCCAACCAAATTATTGGGGGGGGGGGCGACCGCCCCCCTGCCCCCGCGCTTCCGCCGCCCCTGATGAAGGAGGATGCGTCTTCACACTATCTCTAAAATTTTCCGAGAGTGTCCGGTTTAGAGAAATATGAAGTCAATGCCCACCTGTTCGCCTTATTAATGTCCTGGGAACTGTTGTTATGACATGTAAACACAAAACTACATGAGCGTAATTAAACCGTATAGTTTGAAAATAATTCGTATCCATTGTACTGTGCCATGACGCTTGCAACATTATTGAAGAATTATCCAAGTAATGTCCAAATAGGGAAATCATACGACACAATACGTGTATTCACTCAATACCACATAACGCGAGGCTTACATGTGAGTACACACTCAATACCACATAACGCGAGGTTTACATGTGAGTACACACTCAATACCACATAACGCGAGGTTTACATGTGAGTACACACTCAATACCACATAACGCGAGGTTTACATGTGAGTACACACTCAATACCACATAACGCGAGGTTTACATGTGAGTACACACTCAATACCACATAACGCGAGGTTTACATGTGAGTACACAATATAAGATACGTACAATAAACATATTCTTTGAATAATAGTATAATGCTAGCGGTTAGTTTGAAAGAGCTGTTTGAATTTCAATATATTCGGTCTCGGGATATAATTGAGCTTGAAGCGCCGGCCATGTTCTTCCTCACAGCAAGGACACTATAAGATGAAGTGGAACTCGTCAACGAGAGCACTGCTGTCAAATTCGTCGCATGTTGTGTAGGCTCTCGGCCCACCCTCCCGTTTCAACCATCATCTTATGTAATAGTTATAGTTCACATATTGAATTTTTAATAAATTAATTTCGTAGCGAGCGCTAGCGAGCGAGAAATTAATTTATTAAAAGTCAATAAGTGAACTATAACTAACATATTGTTTACGCCCATGGTCGCGTGCTAATGTTACGTTTGAACGGAGCGCCGCCTCCTACATGCTTGCCAATCCCGCTACTATTACATGATTGGCAGTTTTACAACGAATCGATCATTTACACGCGGTGACATGATGCGCGTCACAGGAAATTACGTCAACAAGGTGGAGCCTCTGGTCAATAGCTTTACAAGTATTACAACATTTAATGATTAATTTAATGGATATCGACAAAAGCGTCGCAATATGCGATTAATTTAGACGAAATGCTGTGCTTTCATTGGTCGAGACACTAGGGAAAACAATAAGATGAAATTAAAGTCCAAAACTGGGTAAAATGTTTCCTAATCTTCAGGTCGGTTACTTGAGTATGGCTATATTTACTAAAATGTTGTCTTGTGCGTTCAATAGATGATACATCAATACTGGTAACTCATGGCTAACTGATTCTGAATGGGGGATCGTAGTCAGTTATGTCCCTTTGAAAATCTATTTATAGAGATGCGGTCCTATGTTTATTTTAGCGTGTATTTGTTACTGAATGATACTAAAACAGATAAGGTCATGTAAGGCCGGGTAAACAGGTCCATACCACATCAAAGTCACTTGGCCCTTCCCCTAAAATAGGATTACGAATAATCGTACTACACAATCATATAAGGGGTATAACCAGATTCAACTGTCATATACAAAATGCCAAAGATGTATGTGAGGGCCAAACCAGGTCTCAAGTTGGAATTGCGGTAAGGATGATACCACATCGTTAGGACATGTTTACATGAAATCAAATGAAATAGTACACAGTTATTTCATGGTAATTCGGGGAACAGTCAAAACTGTTATCGCCCCGAAGTGCTGTGGACGACCCGAGGCATTATTGCCATGTGGCCGATATCACCGTGACTGTTTTATTACTCAACGTGTAAATGTATTAATGTGACACAATGAACGTAAATTTGGCGGGTTGCGTCGAAAGACCAATCTAAAATACGTTAAATTTTATGACGTAATCTTCGACAAAAAACATGACGTCATGAGTTTCGGGTGGTGAAAATAGTTGTGACTATTCCACTGGCACGCGGAACTATTGCCCAGACACGCGGGATTATTGCCCAGACACGCGGGACTATTGCCCAGACACGCGGGAATATTGCTCACATCAAAACTCAGTAGACCTTGAGCCAGCAACCCCCCCCCCCCCCAGTGGAATTTTTGGTGAGTATGATTTACGGATTCAGTAGTCTATTGTCTATCAATCCTGGCTGTCTGCGCTCAAAAAGCCGTTGGATGAACAAATGGCGGCCATTTTAAAAGATGGCCGCCGAACAGTATTATATTGTTTTATTAAGGACTGTTAACTTTCTGTCTGATCAATATTAACTGGGTAAATTGCTATTATAATTCAGTCGCAATTTGAATGTAAAATGATTTAGAATACATCTTACATTTAATTACATCCGTAAATGGCAATATATTTCCAAATGGCTGCCGAAATAAGCTGTTTTACAATATTTTTCTGCGAGTCATGTGCTGTTACGAACACATACAGACATTCATAAAGTTGAAACAAAAATATATTGCTTTCCCTCACAAATACATGGAAAATACAGGAGATAGTCATGCATAGCCTTCCACAATTTTCAGAACAGTCAAAATGGCCGCCAAAATGTTTTTCTTTTGTTCTATTCTTTACTGTATGGAGTTGTTATAAACAGCATTTCATGCACCTATTACATGTATACATACCAGTTTGAGGTATACAAATCAAATCATTTAATAACATATACATATCCAGGTTTACAATGCTATAATATATGTTTAAAATGGCCGCCAAAATGATCAGATGTTCAATAATATTGATGATGAAGCTGCAGTTTTCAGTAATTAAAGAATACTAACATTGTTATGTATGGAGTGTGATATTCTGCTTATTTTCAAAGCAATCAGTTTGAGTATTAAAGAACTGTTTCAAAGTGTGTCCAAAATGGATTGACTGTTGACAAGGAATACAATGTTATTATTGTTAACGAGCACACTTCTGACAATTAAGCGAGCATGATGATCATTGGCCAAGGCAGTATGTAGTATGGTATGATGAATGGCATGGGTATGCTTATTGCAAACATTTTCTTCCACATTATGCATCCCGCATATGTCTTCACATGTGACAATAATTTAAATTAACCCTTGGTCGTGAGTTGGATTGGAAAATAAATATAATACATGGTAACGATATGTGAGTCACTGATGTAATCAGTTCTACAATAACCACTACATGTGCTGTATTCATTCTTCTAATTAAACATTATTGAAACTAATACATCAAAAACCTAACCATATACAGTGTTACCATGACTGTCGATCAGTTTCAAGATGACCATCAACATGGTCGCTTTTGCAATTAGGAGATGTGATATTTACGGATATGTATGTACACTTTTAATACAGCTTAAATTTCTAAAAATACCCTTAGCCTGAGGAGGTCCCGCATCTTGCGATGACACCAAACACTGCTAGCCCATGAATGACAAATACTCGAATTCATGTCTCTGGTTGTTATAGTAATGGAATATGATTGTTCATCAGCGGTGTAATAAATTTGAAAGACAAGCATAGTGATTTTCATGCGGATTCAATGCCACATAGGGGTATATGGAGGCAAAGACTTGTCTATGAACTACAAACTACGTGTGGTATGTATGTGCTAAACAGGTACAATGTAAATATAAGTCTGCATTCAGTAAATAAATGTACACATGGTACATTACTATAGAGTTGTTTGATCATTAGAATGACATTACCTGTTGTCAAATGGAGAAATATATATTCAGACGACCCCAAAACATACAACTGTGGTACAATGCGGTAGAAAACGTCTTCCACAAACCTGATCCTTATCGCTTAGATGAACATTTTGATACATTGCATAATATGTTATGGAGATACGTTATCATTCATGTGGATTTAAATGTATAGTAATGGTCCTATCAGTGTGTGTGGCTACATGTGGTAGATGTGCATTCTTCTTAAACTGGACTAGATTGATGTTTGAATACACCGGAATCGCTTTTTCAGACTACATACATACTATTGTTGGTTTGTATATATAGAAAATATTGGTAATTTGACACAAAAGGTGTAGAATAACATGTGTGCTATAATTAAGAACACCGAATGTTGAAACATATTAGAAAAAATAGTTTATGTATGCGTAAATAACAGCTATATGAATATAGTGGATATATTTGAAGAACATATGTATGCTTTTAGAAACATCATGCACCATCAATGTCTTTGTTTATATGAAAATTATGAAATGGTATATCAACCTTACAGGTTATCAGATGTCACTATTATGAAATCATGGTTAAATATTTACTTATAACGCCTCATGATCACTTACAAAATACAATATCGTCATGGGTGCCTCTCAAATAAGACTAATGTAGCAATATACATGCATGTATTAGGCAATGGTCATGCTGCATGCACTGGTGTGCACTTACACTGGTAATTTATGACGGTGATACACATTGGAAAACACACGTTCTCGTATGACACATACTGTATTTCAGTAGTTATACAAGTTATACAGTTTTACTATCTACATGATTTTATAAGTACAGGTGCCAACTACACATTTGAATACTGTTCCTGCTGATAACCTGGAATGGGTTGAGGGAATATTATTGGAATGCACGATAAATAGTGTGTACATTATGCGGACCTGGGATATATCTCAGCTTCATCGGTTCTACTACCTAATTTTATTTTTATGTCACACAAACTCATTTACTTGCTGGCTGTCATCTTGAAAGTGTATAACAATATATTTGTCCTGTTTTACTCCAGCTTAGTTTGCTCGTATTATTTACAGCTATCTTAATGTTCTGCATTTTAGTATTTACTTTGTCATATATGGAGTAATATGTGCTACAAATCATCTATTCTGCATGGTAGTAAAGGTATATTTTTAATATCCAATTTGCAAATTAGTACCTACGACCTATACTATTGACAGTAATACTTATATTTATTTATTTATTTTACTTAATGGTGTGTAAAGGCCTGTCAACAGATGAGAGTAATAATTATATGTATCAGAGACGTTCATGTTGGAATACATAACGTAGTAATCATGGTAATTGTCATGGTTGTATAAATAGGAAATGGACATATAGAGAGACGAACAGACATTGATTCTGTATCTGAAATGTGTGTGTATAACTAATATGTGACTGTGACGGGAGAAATGGGGCTCACGTGATTTGCGACCAGTGTGGCTCCTGATCAAATAGCACACTCATGTACCCTGATAACGATATATTATGCTCATTAGAAGCATGATGGGTGTTTCACTGATGGAATGGCGAACAGTGTAGATCCTAAACAGACTGTGCGCATAAACAGGCTGATGGGGATATACACTGGTCACAAAACCCATAAGCCAAATTTCTCCAGTCACAGCCACATACATGTATACAGGTGTTAGTAGCTACACGTTCATATGAACCTTTCATAAGTATCTGGCAGCGTATAAAGTAAGAAAAATTATGACATGAAAAATTGTCATTGTAAATTCAGTGTGTGGGGAGTATATAGTTAAAACTATTTTGTTTTAACATTGCATCATCTGCTGTAGACATTATGTAATCAGAATATGGGCATTCACTAATTATTGCAAACACTAGTAAGTACAATTACCATTGATGCAATTAATAAGACACCTAGAGAGATTTGCAAAATGAGACATATAGCGTAGTTGTTACCATCACTAAGAAAATGCAAAGCGGACGGACATACGGACGAACACTCGGACACACTGTATTTGAAGTATGCAATGATAGCTATCAGTAGTGCCTAAGTAGTTGCATATGCATTTAACAATTATATGTAAGTGACAGTGCATAACATAAATGAAATTAATTACATGTAAACTTCCCATTGTAAAATGTGTGGGTGGGGAATGGTGAAAAATACTTTGTTTTTAACATTGGATCATAGACTGCAGACATCAGATAATCGGCATATATGCAGTTAACATGTCTCATGAACACCACAACTAGGTACAATTGACACGAATAAATTACAAAAGTACCATACTTTTATGGAGTTATTAAGGTAGGTGTTATGCCATTAAAATTAGTAAACGTGCACAATTATTCATCTGAATTAGCAGATATTATTTATTTGAACATTATTCCGTTGTATAGTTATGAACACATCAGAAAACATACACAACTGCCATATCAGTTGTTTCCAATGATAAAAGCAGTCGATTTGTAATGAAAAATGTGATTTTTCACAATTGCGAAAAGTCCGAGGGTGGTATACTTCAAAATGGTGTCAAACATTCATCCAGCAGGTTACAGAGCGCAGACATACGGCATAGAACTCGTAATTGAATGTAGTTTCAGAAAAAATATGTCTGCATATCTGGGGGTAGGTTTTCCATTTCTGGCTGACGGCCTACATGGAAATTAATCAAAACTATGGAATATCAACTTATATAGGGAGTTGGGTCAGCAAAATTTCTGACAACTGAAATCAGTTACATGTTCCATTCCCACCAAATATTTCACAGGTGATAGTCTGGAGTTTGCGGTGACAATGAAAAATGGCCGCCTTCAAAAAGTGCATTTACTCCTATCTTGGTCAGTTAGTCACTTAAAAGTATATATATGCTGCATATACCTATATATATATATAGTTTCACGGTACAATAGGAGCACTTTATTGATAAAAGTAGATGCTTTTGTAGAGAAAACCAACTTTCAAATCAAAATGGCCGCTAAGAAAATGCTGTTTTTGTCCAAATTATGCTATTTTATTCCTTTATACACATGGAGGCTTCATTTTGGTGCCTAAGTATTCATGTCAATGATTATAATTTGAACATCAGTAAGAAACTGTAATCAGGTAATGACTTAGATAGCACAGCTATGCTGAATTTGAAAATGGACGACAATATAAAATCGTGTTGGTAAATGTTACATTCAAGTGACTTGGCCACTTTGTTTGTTGCTTTACAGTGTTCATACTATTGTGCTATATTATCACCTCAGTAATACACATTAAAGTACTGAACTGAACAAGATGAATAAGCAAAGGTAAATTAATACACTGAGGTGAACAGTGTGTTGATTTTGACAACTTTTTTGTTTCAGCATATATGCGAATGTGCACCAGTGATGCTAAAAGTGCATACCTTCTAAAACAGTGTAGTATCACAATCATTTTTGGGATGGGAGGGATCATAAAATCTTTACAATGCAATGCAATTTTTATTTACACTACAAACAGAATATCTCTTACCACTTACGGTAACAGAGGACGACGGAGCTTCGGAATGAAATTGTCAAAACGTGTGACTAACTTGAAATCCGATCATGAGATTAATAGCATATGCATACCTGGTTGCTCAATGGATTTTAATTACCTATAGTACCTGTAGCCAGTGTCGATGCATCTTTTTTTCAAATTTACAGTTAATAATTCAACAACCTTTCATCTGGACAGCATATAAAACTACTATTTTACACATGTGGGTGACATTCATTGCCCCACGTGGCCATCCAACCTAACCTACACTAATTAGATAAGGCATAATTGGTCAGTAGGATTCATTTTGCATATGTTTTACATTTATCAGTAAGCTAACTACAGCTTACATATATTGAAAAGTTATATGTGAGTGGAGAGTGAGTAATGGAGATATACTAAGAGTGAGAGAAGAGGAAGAGAAACACTCATTCTCTCTTTGTGGTCACATTTGATAGACGATACGTATTTGGTATTTCTATACGTTATCTATATAAGTAGACAATATAATAGAGTATGAGTGATGTATTGCTGTACGTAATAACATCGTTAAATATTGAACCCGCCTCACTTAATAATATGCTTTTATCTTACATTATGGCTATTTCTTCTTCTATACATATTCTACTTTTCAAGTCATTTACAAATGATTCGAAAGTTAATTTACGATTTTCATATTTACATTTGAATATATGATAGTCTGCTAGTACTTGTATAATGATACAATTTGTCTGCTTTGACCACAGCGCCTTTTCATTTATTCCTAAATGCTGCGAAAACTCGGTTCGTTTGTTAAGGTTGTTGTACCCTTCTTGTGGCCCCCATATAGAAGCATGTCGGCTGTTTCATTGATTTAATGGCGACCAGTGCATATCCAGAACAGACTGTGCGGATGCACAGGCTGATCTGGATCTACACTGGTCTCAAATGCCCCATTTCTCCAGTCACAGTCACATATATACCAGGCTTCAGTGAGTCGGGCAATTGGTAAAATTTATTAATCTAGCTGGCGGCTCACCAACCGGCCATACCAGCCCGAGCGGAGGCTTGAACCTTCGACCTCCCAGTTGGGAGTCGGATGTTTATTTATTATGTATTCAAGTAACATAATGAACAATACTTTCTTTCAGTTCAAGGTACCTGCGATCCGTGGACAGATATTTGTGATGATGCTAACGGAGGATGCTATGTATCAGGGCCGCCCCCGTGCACGTTTGCGTGCAAGTGCAATACGGGCTTCTATGCCAGCGATGACGAGAGTCTCTGTTTCCGTAAGTTGACGTCTTTGGTGGCATATTTCTGCTATCCACACAAAGTAAACAAACTGAGTCGTATTAAAGGTGCATGCCTACTCAGTAGGCACAATGTGTTCTTTATAGGAATTAAATAAGTGTATACTTGTGTAACTATTCCACCAGTTTTAAAGATTACGAATGCCCGCTATACAGATATAATCATTTTGTAATACTTATTTTACTGATAGTGACTCGCGGTGGTATCAGGCTATTTTCATATGCAAATGAAGCATGATATGTTTTAATTATTTATACTAACTAAATGTGTCAACTGAAAATATAATATGTTCGACAGATTATAAAGTATGATCATTGCACATCAAAAAAATAAATACAGAGAATACATAGTAATGTCCGTTAAAGATACATGCTCACACTGTTCTGTATAGCAATTAAATAAGTGCATAACTATGTCACTATTCCACCAGTCCTAAGATGTACGAGTGCATGCTATACAGATATACATGTACTCATTTAGAAATATTTATTTTACTGATAGTGACTCGCGGTGGTATCAGGCTATTTTCATATGCCAATGAGGTATGATATTTTTTATAATCATTTATGCTAATTAATTGCGTTATCTGAAAAAAATAGTAATGTCCGTTAACATTTTAAGCAAACACGGTTATCGCCCCTGATATCAGTGTACAAATTTATGTCTGATATAAAATGTATAATAATGTCAATCAGTACATGAGGTAAGGGTATATTAATGTTTATTTTGCCAGCAAATGATGTCTCTGATATAAAGAACATTCTGTGCCTACTGAATGGGCATCTACCTTTAACATTTTTCAGTTTTTAATTTGTTTAAGTTCATACATAGTCATGTATAAACACAAATCAAATATAACATGTAAACATACAGAAACATACAATACAAAGTACCAATTTGTATAGTCAACATCTTAAGGAAACACGGATGTCGCCCCAGATATCAGTGTGGAATTTTACGTCTGACATAAAATGTATAAGAATGCCAATCAATACGTGGGATAATGGCGAATGAATCTTTATTTTGCCAGAAAATATCTCAGATGATATTAAGAACGTTATATGGAGTATATGGGAGCCTGTATTACAGTCTATAGGAAGTATATGGAGATGTCCTAGTGTCCAGGTTTGAGACTTGTCACTGTAGTACAGTATATGGGAGCCTGTATTACAGTATATGGGAATTATATGCAGATGTATGTGTGTCCAGGTTTGAGACGTGTCACTGTAGTACAGTATATGGGAGCCTGTATTACAGTCTATGGGAATTATATGGAGATGTCTGTGTGTCCAGGTTTGAGACGTGTCACTCTAGTACAGTATATGGGAATTATATGGTGATGTCTAAGTGTCCAGGTTTGAGACGTGTCACTATAGTACAGTATATGGGAGCCTGTATTGCAGTCTATGGGAATTATATGGTGATGTATGTGTATCCAGGTTTGAGACGTGTCACTGTAGTACAGTATATGGGAGCCTGTATTACAGTCTATGGGAATTATATGGAGATGTATGTGTGTCCAGGTTTGAGACGTGTCACTGTAGTACAGTATATGGGAGCCTGTATTACAGTCCATGGGAATTATATGGAGATGTCTGTGTGTCCAGGTTTGAGACATGTCACTGTAGTACAGTATATGGGAGCCTGTATTACAGTATATGGGAATTATATGGAGATGTGTGTGTGTCCAGGTTTGAGACGTGTCACTGTAGTACAGTATATGGGAGCCTGTATTGCAGTCTATGGGAATTATATGGAGATGTATGTGTGTCCAGGTTTGAGACGTGTCACTGTAGTACAGTATATGGGAGCCTGTATTACAGTATATGGGAATTATATGGAGATGTGTGTGTGTCCAGGTTTGAGACGTGTCACTGTAGTACAGTATATGGGAGCCTGTATTACGGTCTATGGGGACTATATGGAGATGTGTGTGTGTCAGGTTTGAGAGTGTCTCTGTAGGTATGTATATGGGAGCTGTATTACAGTCTATGGGAATTATATGAGATGCTCTCTGTGTGTCCAGGTTTGAGACGTGTCTACTATGTACAGTATATGGGGCCTGTATGTACAGTCTAAGGGACTTATAATGTGTGATGTTGTGTGTCCAGTTTGAGGAATACGTGTCACGTAGTACAGTATATGGGAGCCTGTCTTACAGTCTAAGGGAATTTATATGAGATGGTATGTGTTGTCCAGGTGTGAGGACGTGTCACTGTAGTACAGTATAGAGCTTGTGAA